>JAKWBJ010000437.1:40000-49907 GCA_023159175.1 Wohlfahrtia magnifica | reverse complement strand
TAATAATAATAATAATAATAATAATAATAATAATAATAATAATAATAATAATAATAATAATAATAATAATAATAATAATAATAATAATAATAATAATAATAATAATAATAATAATAATAATAATAATAATAATAATAATAATAATAATAATAATAATAATAATAATAATAATAATAATAATAATAATAATAATAATAATAATAATAATAATAATAATAATAATAATAATAATAATAATAATAATAATAATAATAATAATAATAATAATAATAATAATAATAATAATAATAATAATAATAATAATAATAATAATAATAATAATAATAATAATAATAATAATAATAATAATAATAATAATAATAATAATAATAATAATAATAATAATAATAATAATAATAATAATAATAATAATAATAATAATAATAATAATAATAATAATAATAATAATAATAATAATAATAATAATAATAATAATAATAATAATAATAATAATAATAATAATAATAATAATAATAATAATAATAATAATAATAATAATAATAATAATAATAATAATAATAATAATAATAATAATAATAATAATAATAATAATAATAATAATAATAATAATAATAATAATAATAATAATAATAATAATAATAATAATAATAATAATAATAATAATAATAATAATAATAATAATAATAATAATAATAATAATAATAATAATAATAATAATAATAATAATAATAATAATAATAATAATAATAATAATAATAATAATAATAATAATAATAATAATAATAATAATAATAATAATAATAATAATAATAATAATAATAATAATAATAATAATAATAATAATAATAATAATAATAATAATAATAATAATAATAATAATAATAATAATAATAATAATAATAATAATAATAATAATAATAATAATAATAATAATAATAATAATAATAATAATAATAATAATAATAATAATAATAATAATAATAATAATAATAATAATAATAATAATAATAATAATAATAATAATAATAATAATAATAATAATAATAATAATAATAATAATAATAATAATAATAATAATAATAATAATAATAATAATAATAATAATAATAATAATAATAATAATAATAATAATAATAATAATAATAATAATAATAATAATAATAATAATAATAATAATAATAATAATAATAATAATAATAATAATAATAATAATAATAATAATAATAATAATAATAATAATAATAATAATAATAATACCCTTGGATCAACTTATCGCTAAATGTCACCTCCAGACCAACCTCCTCAAACTTCTTGTTTAAGGCAATCTTTGATCTCTCCGCCACCGAGGATGTACGGATAACAGCGCCACTAGTCCTCTTCAGTGGCTTCATCCCGTGCACTCTAACCCCAAGGGTGGCTCCGCCCTGTTCGACGATCTTGCGTACTACCTCTCTGGAAGTTGCGCCCTTCTTCTTGTCTCGAACAACCACCGACCAGGCCTGGAAACAGCGACACCCTGTGTCCTAACAGCAGCAGCAACCGTTGGAGCCTGAGCAACAGGCCTAGCAGCGGGAATTATTAAGTCAGTGGTTTAACGTGAGTACCTGCCCTAGGACGTTACCTCACGGTGCCAAAGCGCGAGTGAATACAACGCGTCCACAAACGCCCCCACCTATGATTAGAATCACCAGTGAGTACCAATTTTAAGCCATGTTATTTGGACATGACCTCACACCTTGGTGAGGTGTCGGAGACTATCTAAACTCCTACCAAGGGTGGGTCCGACCTGTTCGACGACCTTGCTCACTACCTCTCTGGAAGTTGCGCCCTTCTTTTTGTCCCGAACAACCACCGACCATGTTTCCACAGGCTTGGGTGTAAGCCTGGGAACCGCGACACCCTGTGCCCTCACAACCGCAGCAACCGTTGGAGCCTGAACAACAGGCCTAGCAGCGGGAGCTGGCACCGTGGTCACCGACTGAACCGGTCTGGGAGACTGGATGTCCAGTCTACCCCTCAACCGCTCGTTGCCTACCAACAGTCTCATGACCAACTCCTCATACCTACCAGCCTGGCTCATGAGTCTGCCCATCGTCGCCGCACTCAGATCCTCACCGAACAGCACCTCACGGAAACAGTCAGTGACAACCTTAACATCGGCTACTGTGACACCAGCATTACAGCTAAGAGGAAAGGCGGTAGCCGAAGCCACAGCCCTCTTACGCTGTCTGCTCTCCCTGGCAACAGATGGCAACGGGGGAAACGCAGCAAAGAAACCACCAGCAACCGCAGAGCTATCAGAGATAGCAGCAGCATCAGCATCCGAAACAGCACCATCACCAGAACCAGCAGCACCACCAGCAACACCACCAACAGCACCACCACCAGCAGCAGCACCAACAGCAGAAACGTGATCAACACCGCTCTTAGCCATATCAGCAGCAGCAGCAGCATCAACAACAGCAGCAGACTTAAAACGTTTGATGGTCGCCTTGCCACCATTCGCCTTAACCTCAGCCTCAGACCCCGAACCGCTCTGTTCGCTCATCGTATGACGGAGACGAGACTTCGCAGGTGGAGGGGGCCCCATCACTTCATCAGTGACTGCCCCAGACACAGCGTCAGAGGCGTCACCCTTAGCCGTCGTGCGAGGTTTCCCCGCAGGAGGCATAATAATAAAATTCAAAATTGAAAATCCAACGACTCACCAAAGTCATAATAATCACAGCCAAAAGGAAGTCAATTAACACAGCAAAGTCCGTCACCAAAATCAAATAAACACGACCGAAACCGAAATACAACTCGAAAATCAATGTCAATTAAACACGCCGAACCGTCAACAAAAACACACTATGGCAGCACCAAAAACCCACCGCACGAGTATGGTAACTCCACTCCGTTAGTCCTATCTAACCTCACTTCTACCAATTGTTACTGACCTTGAAGTCAAAAACTGAGACACCACAGAATTACCCCTGGGAGTCTCATCTTCACAACAACAATCCTTCACAATTTATCACACACACGCGATTCTTTTTTCACACGCGATATTTAAATAACTCAAAAAATTTTCCGCTTTGAAAAAACACGTCTTCACTATCCAACAGCCAAACTAGAAGTGAGCGGGACTTATTGTGGGATTTTTAGCTATGGAATTTATTGGTTTGTGTCGGGGCTTACCTTTACTAATAATTACCTTTACTAATTTAAAAGTACTGCCGCTTGCATGCGTCACGGAGTTGCCAGCTCGACTCTTTTTGGCATATTTTGGTTTTACACTTCAATTTACCGTACATAAATCGAAATTTGTAGCAACTACAAGAACATTCGAAATTGATAATGAAATGCTATAAAAGGTGGCGAATTGCGATTGGTGAGTTTAGTTATCATTTGGGTGTCAATAAGTAAAGTCTGTGAATTTGGTGTATTAAGACATAGTGTATTAAAGACACAGTGGAATTAATAAAAAAGAGACAAACTGTAAAAACGACAAGTAGTGTTTTATTTAATTTTAACGCAATTTAAACCAACTCAAACGTTTTAAATAGGTTAAAACGTAACAATATATCTGTTTGTAAGGGCTGTTGAGCCTTAACAAAGAGTGAGCATCTCGTATAAACAAAATTGTTCTATGCGGGTTGTATCATTGGATTGTATTTTCGTGTAACATTGCATTGTTTGCCCTCTTTATATTTAACCTTGCTTACAAAAGAAAAGAAAATAAAAAGACCCCCATCATGTGTGTTTATCATTTTTTTGCTTGCTGCTCTCCTTTTCCTTATATTTATTTTAAATAAATTCCATACGACTATGCAAGTTTATGTAGCGCAAAGAATATTTATTTTAATGTTGTATGAGTAGCCACTTGATATCGGTAGTGGGCCGACTAAATCAATAATTGTGTTCAAATCTCCTGTCCGGACCTGCGAGGTTTCTAAGTCACTTTTCGTGTGTCGTACTACTTTGCAGCGTTGACACTGTTGCCATTTTTTACGAGAGACTTTATTTCCGCTTTCATTTCGTTCCAAACAAAACTCTGCTATTAAACTAGTAGTCACTTTTACTCCAGGGTGTGACAGGCCATGCAGTTTTAAAATTTAAAATGAGTAAACGCATTGCGCTGGACGTAACTTACCCGTTGATTTATCGCATATAGTATGATTTCCACGTCGGACCCTGGCATCTTGGTTTTTTTAAATTTAAGCGAAGTCGTATCCGATTGCCTGTAATTCTGTGCATTTCATTTGCTAGATAGCAAATGATATGCATTTGATAGGCACCCCACTTCTGTTCGAAAGCATGTACCAGCGGTTTGTGATCTGTGAACACCTTAAATTGTGTTCACTCGAGGTAAAATCGTATGTACTGTAACGCTGTTCCGTTGTAGTGAACTTTCTTGAAAGAAACCTAATGGCTGCCAATGGCCATTTACCCTTTACTGTAAAGCTGCGCCTATTGCATTGTGGGATGCATCCATCATCGGTGCGATCTCTGCCACTCTAGAGCGGGATGCTAATAATGTTGCGTCGGCCAGTTCAACTTTAATTCTTTCAAACGCCTTTTGGGTTTCTGCCGACCATTTTAATTTTTTTCGGTTGCGTTTTTTTTATGGCCCCATCATATTCTGCAAAGGGAGCTCCATTTCGGCTGCATGTGGGATGAATTTTCTGTAAAAATTCACGGCGCCTAGAAATTGATCAGGTTCTGCACCTCTGCTGGTTTTTTCATGTCACGATAGCTCCAACTTTCTGGGCGAGTGGTCTAATGCCACCTCCGGTAATTAAATGCCTCAGAAATTCGACTTCAGATTGAGCAAGTTGGCGTTTTTCTATGTTAATCACCAAACCTTTTTCTCGATAAATTTAGAAGAGTCGACGTAAGTGCTCTAAATGCTCCTTGACCGAAGTTGATGCCATGAGTACATCGTTCAAATATGATAATAAAAAATCATGGCCTTTTACAATGTCGTGCATAAAGCCACAGTGTACACAGCGACGACACCAATGACAGGTCAAAAAGCGAGAATCAGCTGTTTTTCTTTGTTTACAACAATTTACAACTCAGCTGGAGTAAAAGAAAAAATATATATGCTTTTTCGTATGTGTATGCAAAAAAAGTAAATAAAAATAAAATTGAATGCAGTAAAATTGAATTGGTTGAGATTTTTTAAAGATATACAAAATTTTCTGTTTTATTTAATGAAATAGATGTACTTTTTTCAACTAATAAAGGTAAGTAAAAAATGTGGACTAAAATTTAACATTAATTTTAACCAGAAAGATTGTCAGAATACAATAATAAAGCAAAATAAAAAATTTTACAACTCAGCTCGAAAAAAAGAGATAGCTATATTATATTAAATTTTACTATCTCGTGTATCCCTACTGAGTTGTAAAATTTGTTGTGTGGTTGTTGTTATTTTTATTGGTGTGTCATCACTGTATACACTGTGATAAAGCGCTGAAAAGTTTGTGCGGCGTTCCGTAGACCAAAAATCATATACCTAAATTCAAACAACCCAAAAGGGGTTATGATTGCAGTTTTCTCTATATCTTCGGGGTTCACGGCTATGTGGCCGTACGCCTTCTTACAATTTATCACCGAAAACACTGTCTTGCAATTCAACTCACTAGAAAAATCTTAAATATGTCGAACGGGATAATTGTCTTGGACTGTAATTGCACTAAGGAACCTGTAGTCGTCACAGGAACGCCTCGATCCGTTGGGTTTTTTCGCTGGATGAAACTGGCTGGCCCATTGACTCTTAGATCGTACACAAATATCACGGTCTAGCAAATAATCAAACTCATTCTTGGAAATTTTTAGTTTTTCGGGTGATAATCGTCTAACTTTTTATTGGTGGTCATTTAGTTTGGATGAAGTGCTTTACTGGAGACACTTTCTTTGCTAGACTGAGAGTCGTCCGTTAGGTCAATAAATTGTGCCAGGTGTTCGTGAAACCTGTTCTTTGATTTACGTATTGTTTCGTTTGATGGGTCGCATTCAGTTATTTCACAAACGTGACGTAGTCGCGTAGTACCACCTAGTAGGGTCTTGCCCCTCATGTTAACCAGGATGTTAAAATTCTGTAAAAAGTCAGTACCGATTATGGATTTTGTGACGTCAGCTATGGTGGAGCGCAATTTAAATTGTTGTCGTAAGCCAATATCTAGTGAAAGAAGCTTCTTGCCGTAAGTGTTTATTTCAGTATTATTTGCTGCGAGTAATCTTATTAAAGATGGTTGTGACTTAGCATTTGTTGATTTAGAGATTACTGGCAATTCCGACCCTGTGCCCACCGACGAAAACGGAGGGAGTAGAATTTTTACGTTAGTCTCGGTCTGAAGCAGCAAGGCGGTCGGCATTTGGTAGCTCCTCTCTGAATGTTCGATGGCACCAACAAATTTCATTTGACGATGACCGTGATAAGCGTCAGCATGTTGAATTTTTGTGTTGAGGTGATCGTACTTTTCGATGTGTTATGCGGTACTTGTGGTCTTCACTGTTCTTGCTTCAAGCGATCAAATCTGTTTGATAATGCCATCGTGAACATCTGCATTTTCGTTAACTGAATTTATTCTAGGCTGACTTTTTAGCTCTGTAATTCTGTCTGCTTTTTTAGCTAGTGTATCTATGTATATCGCCTTCTACCGATGTCAAAATTTGTTGCGTTTGTATCGATATTTGAATTAGCCGTAAGGAATTCAAAATTTCGTGATCCAACTTATTTCCAGATAATTCTTTGATTTAGCCTAATATTGCAGAAGGCTTTCGTCCCTCTGTGGCAATATTGTCAAAGAGGCGTTTGAAACGAGCGTCATTCGATTCGCTAAATTTTTGATGTCTTGACTTAAGTGTTTCATATTTTTGTGTCTCTGGAGGCGTTAATAATATGTAGGATGCACATTTTAGTATTGAAGAATCTATTTCAGCCACTAGGGTACATTACTCCGTTTAATCAGAAGTAATTCCAGCTCGTGCAAATTTTGCCTCCACCTGTAAAAACCAAAGCTTCAGATCGGGTTTCCAAAAGGCTGGTGGTTTTACCGCCACCTTGGATACTTGTACTGTTGAGTCGTTATCTTCTGCGTTTTCATTGTCGTTGTCGGTGGTTACCACTTTAGTGTGTTGAATAAAAAAAATTTTTTTGTATACGTGAAATTCAGTTTTATTTTTATTTTCTATACACATTATGCTTTCTTGTACACGTCTGTTCAGGCACTAAAAACTAGGTTTATTTATATTATGACAAAAAAAACATGCCAACCTTCAAGGTTCTACCACACATCATATATGATTGAAAGGGGACCCGAAGCATCCGTTATTTCCGGGTACAACACGCACAACGTCATCGTCTGATGTTATGCCGGAATTGGAATCTCCATGGCATTCCACAGGATGTTAAGGAATGTCCCAAACCTACGCTGCAAACTTTGACTACCCTACTTACCGCCGCTTTAACTTACTAAGCCGACATTCTAAGAAAAAAGTCTTAAAAATTTCATATATAATACATATACATTATTTATTAAAAAGAACTAATAATAATAATATAATAAAAACAAAATGATAAAAAGTTCGAAAGTTCAAAAAATCGAAAATTTAAAAAATGCTAACTAAAACTATAAAAAAACTAATACAATAAAAAAAATAAAAATCATATAAAAGCAAAAACCTAATGAAAAGAATAAAAAACCAAAATGAAATTTAAAGAAAATTCAAACTAAAAATAAAAACTAAGTTGAAACAAAAAAAGTATAATTAAAGCAAAAAAAAAAAAACTAATAAAAAGAAACAATTTTCAAAAAAAAAAAAAATTACAAAAAAACCTATCTTAAGGTCCACATTAAACCACGAGGACCTTTGAAGAAAAGTTGTTTTCTCGGAGGTTTAAGCTCAGACCTGCGGATTATTATAGCGCCTTTTTTGCGCTGTGCCTAAACTAATTGCCTCCAAATCCTGATTTAATGTTTCCCCCTTACAATACTAAGTCCCCGTTTATACGAGAAAACATTCTGAATTGAATTCTCTTTTGTTTTTTTCATTCGCGTTCGCACGGGCGAACATTTTGTCTTCAACATTCCATTACTATTGTTATTGTAAAGAAGTAAAGCTAATAAATATCAACAATGCGAATATGACCACAAAGCGTATCGCCGAGTACCGAAGTCAAAAACGATTCTCTCTTCCCCACCCGTAATTTGCTACCAAACTAAATGTTTCCCATCAAATTGTTTCCTCGTATAAACGAGGACTAACTGAAATATACAGAAATATGCCAAATCAACATAAACTAACGAAGAAAATAGTATTAAATCTAATAAATAAATATCTATATATAAGTATAACTAAATATAAATGATAATATATAGGCTAAGCTACCAATATTTCTTATATTAACTAATCTTTAAAGCTGCTTCTACCTTCGTTGCAGGATTCTTCTGTGCAGATAACCTTTATGGTGGAGTTGGTAGCTACACAAGTTTGGTCCTCCACTGTTGTCCGGAATTGGTGATACGAGGCGCGGTGTTACCGACGTGATCCGCAATGGCGGAGGTGGAAGTTGTTTCTTCTTTTAATAAATTTTGTTTACGATCCAACTCTTTTTTTATTTTATTCTTATGTTCTTATTGTCGAATCTTTAAAAAGGTTTTAGTTTTTCTATTCAATAAAAATTATTACTTTTTTTTTCAGAGACCATTAAATGTTTGCCTTTTCTTTCTGTTTTTTTTTTTCTTTTTTATTTTCCTTGCTTTCACGTTTAATGAAACACTTCTATTTGAGGTCGATTTATAATTGAAAATGAAATTTCGAAAAGGGCACATGGTCGAATATTTAAAGTTTACAGGAAATGAAAAGAACTAATTATTTTTTAATGAAGTATAATAGTTCAAAAAAATTTATACGGATTATAATTAAGGGCTAATTTGTAACCGAAAATTACAGAAATATTTGGATGACTTTATTATATATGTTTGTTTATATATTTAAAATTAGTGCCCTTTTCGAAATTTATATCGAGTATACAAACCTTAACGAAAAAAAACCCATATTAATTTACAGATAATTTTATTTTAGGTATCAAAAATTACAGGCAATACTTCTACTAAAAATAAATACTATATATACTCTTATCAAAAATCTTCTTCAGGTAGCTTATTTTCATTTGTAGTTGGCCATTGCAGTACTTCGTCATAAAATTCTGTAAATCCTTCTGGTATATGTTGCTTGAGTTTTACAATATCTACAATTTTTACATAATTAATAGGTACTTTGTCTCTATAAGCTCGATAAGGAAAAAGAAAAATAACTACTTTGCTGCATTGCATTTTTTTGTACTCTATGTTTAAGCAATAATTTCGAAAAGGGCACATCTCTCAGAGTTGTGGCCCATCTGCCATGATGTCTAAATAAGAAAAAATGCTAGGGATGTTAGTTTTTCAAACGTAGTCGTGCAGGGAAGCATTTGGAACTAATTGATACGAAAAACCGCATTTGCAAAAATATGCGAGATATGCCCTTTTCGAAATTGCATATTCAATTATAGTTTGAAAGCACGTTCTTTAATTAATTTATTTTCTTATTTTTTTATTATTTTTTTTTAATCACCACTTGTATTCCTTTTTTTTAATGTTTATTTCCATTTATTTTTTTAACTCCCACCGGCCGGTCACCCGCAATGTTCAAACAGAAAATCTATTCTCTTTCTTCTTCAAATTAATCCCGACCTATATATACCCTAATCTTCAAGACACACCCTTACCTTAACCGTTTTCCTAACTTTTTCAAAATTTTCCACTCGCGGCCTATTGTTATTTTTTTCCATTTGTTCATTCTACTATAGAGGCTGTTTATTTTTTATAAGTGTTTATTTACCTTTTTGTTAGTGTAGGTGTGCCTTTTTGTT
>JAKWBJ010000437.1:10000-35000 GCA_023159175.1 Wohlfahrtia magnifica | reverse complement strand
ATCATTATCATTATCATTATCATTATCATTATCATTATCATTATCATTATCATTATCATTATCATTATCATTATCATTATCATTATCATTATCATTATCATTATCATTATCATTATCATTATCATTATCATTATCATTATCATTATCATTATCATTATCATTATCATTATCATTATCATTATCATTATCATTATCATTATCATTATCATTATCATTATCATTATCATTATCATTATCATTATCATTATCATTATCATTATCATTATCATTATCATTATCATTATCATTATCATTATCATTATCATTATCATTATCATTATCATTATCATTATCATTATCATTATCATTATCATTATCATTATCATTATCATTATCATTATCATTATCATTATCATTATCATTATCATTATCATTATCATTATCATTATCATTATCATTATCATTATCATTATCATTATCATTATCATTATCATTATCATTATCATTATCATTATCATTATCATTATCATTATCATTATCATTATCATTATCATTATCATTATCATTATCATTATCATTATCATTATCATTATCATTATCATTATCATTATCATTATCATTATCATTATCATTATCATTATCATTATCATTATCATTATCATTATCATTATCATTATCATTATCATTATCATTATCATTATCATTATCATTATCATTATCATTATCATTATCATTATCATTATCATTATCATTATCATTATCATTATCATTATCATTATCATTATCATTATCATTATCATTATCATTATCATTATCATTATCATTATCATTATCATTATCATTATCATTATCATTATCATTATCATTATCATTATCATTATCATTATCATTATCATTATCATTATCATTATCATTATCATTATCATTATCATTATCATTATCATTATCATTATCATTATCATTATCATTATCATTATCATTATCATTATCATTATCATTATCATTATCATTATCATTATCATTATCATTATCATTATCATTATCATTATCATTATCATTATCATTATCATTATCATTATCATTATCATTATCATTATCATTATCATTATCATTATCATTATCATTATCATTATCATTATCATTATCATTATCATTATCATTATCATTATCATTATCATTATCATTATCATTATCATTATCATTATCATTATCATTATCATTATCATTATCATTATCATTATCATTATCATTATCATTATCATTATCATTATCATTATCATTATCATTATCATTATCATTATCATTATCATTATCATTATCATTATCATTATCATTATCATTATCATTATCATTATCATTATCATTATCATTATCATTATCATTATCATTATCATTATCATTATCATTATCATTATCATTATCATTATCATTATCATTATCATTATCATTATCATTATCATTATCATATCATTATCATTATCATTATCATTATCATTATCATTATCATTATCATTATCATTATCATTATCATTATCATTATCATTATCATTATCATTATCATTATCATTATCATTATCATTATCATTATCATTATCATTATCATTATCATTATCATTATCATTATCATTATCATTATCATTATCATTATCATTATCATTATCATTATCATTATCATTATCATTATCATTATCATTATCATTATCATTATCATTATCATTATCATTATCATTATCATTATCATTATCATTATCATTATCATTATCATTATCATTATCATTATCATTATCATTATCATTATCATTATCATTATCATTATCATTATCATTATCATTATCATTATCATTATCATTATCATTATCATTATCATTATCATTATCATTATCATTATCATTATCATTATCATTATCATTATCATTATCATTATCATTATCATTATCATTATCATTATCATTATCATTATCATTATCATTATCATTATCATTATCATTATCATTATCATTATCATTATCATTATCATTATCATTATCATTATCATTATCATTATCATTATCATTATCATTATCATTATCATTATCATTATCATTATCATTATCATTATCATTATCATTATCATTATCATTATCATTATCATTATCATTATCATTATCATTATCATTATCATTATCATTATCATTATCATTATCATTATCATTATCATTATCATTATCATTATCATTATCATTATCATTATCATTATCATTATCATTATCATTATCATTATCATTATCATTATCATTATCATTATCATTATCATTATCATTATCATTATCATTATCATTATCATTATCATTATCATTATCATTATCATTATCATTATCATTATCATTATCATTATCATTATCATTATCATTATCATTATCATTATCATTATCATTATCATTATCATTATCATTATCATTATCATTATCATTATCATTATCATTATCAATTATCATTATATCATTATCATTATCATTATCATTATCATTATCATTATCATTATCATTATCATTATCATTATCATTATCATTATCATTATCATTATCATTATCATTATCATTATCATTATCATTATCATTATCATTATCATTATCATTATCATTATCATTATCATTATCATTATCATTATCATTATCATTATCATTATCATTATCATTATCATTATCATTATCATTATCATTATCATTATCATTATCATTATCATTATCATTATCATTATCATTATCATTATCATTATCATTATCATTATCATTATCATTATCATTATCATTATCATTATCATTATCATTATCATTATCATTATCATTATCATTATCATTATCATTATCATTATCATTATCATTATCATTATCATTATCATTATCATTATCATTATCATTATCATTATCATTATCATTATCATTATCATTATCATTATCATTATCATTATCATTATCATTATCATTATCATTATCATTATCATTATCATTATCATTATCATTATCATTATCATTATCATTATCATTATCATTATCATTATCATTATCATTATCATTATCATTATCATTATCATTATCATTATCATTATCATTATCATTATCATTATCATTATCATTATCATTATCATTATCATTATCATTATCATTATCATTATCATTATCATTATCATTATCATTATCATTATCATTATCATTATCATTATCATTATCATTATCATTATCATTATCATTATCATTATCATTATCATTATCATTATCATTATCATTATCATTATCATTATCATTATCATTATCATTATCATTATCATTATCATTATCATTATCATTATCATTATCATTATCATTATCATTATCATTATCATTATCATTATCATTATCATTATCATTATCATTATCATTATCATTATCATTATCATTATCATTATCATTATCATTATCATTATCATTATCATTATCATTATCATTATCATTATCATTATCATTATCATTATCATTATCATTATCATTATCATTATCATTATCATTATCATTATCATTATCATTATCATTATCATTATCATTATCATTATCATTATCATTATCATTATCATTATCATTATCATTATCATTATCATTATCATTATCATTATCATTATCATTATCATTATCATTATCATTATCATTATCATTATCATTATCATTATCATTATCATTATCATTATCATTATCATTATCATTATCATTATCATTATCATTATCATTATCATTATCATTATCATTATCATTATCATTATCATTATCATTATCATTATCATTATCATTATCATTATCATTATCATTATCATTATCATTATCATTATCATTATCATTATCATTATCATTATCATTATCATTATCATTATCATTATCATTATCATTATCATTATCATTATCATTATCATTATCATTATCATTATCATTATCATTATCATTATCATTATCATTATCATTATCATTATCATTATCATTATCATTATCATTATCATTATCATTATCATTATCATTATCATTATCATTATCATTATCATTATCATTATCATTATCATTATCATTATCATTATCATTATCATTATCATTATCATTATCATTATCATTATCATTATCATTATCATTATCATTATCATTATCATTATCATTATCATTATCATTATCATTATCATTATCATTATCATTATCATTATCATTATCATTATCATTATCATTATCATTATCATTATCATTATCATTATCATTATCATTATCATTATCATTATCATTATCATTATCATTATCATTATCATTATCATTATCATTATCATTATCATTATCATTATCATTATCATTATCATTATCATTATCATTATCATTATCATTATCATTATCATTATCATTATCATTATCATTATCATTATCATTATCATTATCATTATCATTATCATTATCATTATCATTATCATTATCATTATCATTATCATTATCATTATCATTATCATTATCATTATCATTATCATTATCATTATCATTATCATTATCATTATCATTATCATTATCATTATCATTATCATTATCATTATCATTTATCATTATCATTATCATTATCATTATCATTATCATTATCATTATCATTATCATTATCATTATCATTATCATTATCATTATCATTATCATTATCATTATCATTATCATTATCATTATCATTATCATTATCATTATCATTATCATTATCATTATCATTATCATTATCATTATCATTATCATTATCATTATCATTATCATTATCATTATCATTATCATTATCATTATCATTATCATTATCATTATCATTATCATTATCATTATCATTATCATTATCATTATCATTATCATTATCATTATCATTATCATTATCATTATCATTATCATTATCATTATCATTATCATTATTATTATTATTATTCATTATTATTATTCATTATTATTATTATTATTATTATTATTATTATTATTATTATTATTATTATTATTATTATTATTATTATTATTATTATTATTATTATTATTATTATTATTATTATTATTATTATTATTATTATTATTATTATTATTATTATTATTATTATTATTATTATTATTATTATTATTATTATTATTATTATTATTATTATTATTATTATTATTATTATTATTATTATTATTATTATTATTATTATTATTATTATTATTATTATTATTATTATTATTATTATTATTATTATTATTATTATTATTATTATTATTATTATTATTATTATTATTATTATTATTATTATTATTATTATTATTATTATTATTATTATTATTATTATTATTATTATTATTATTATTATTATTATTATTATTATTATTATTATTATTATTATTATTATTATTATTATTATTATTATTATTATTATTATTATTATTATTATTATTATTATTATTATTATTATTATTATTATTATTATTATTATTATTATTATTATTATTATTATTATTATTATTATTATTATTATTATTATTATTATTATTATTATTATTATTATTATTATTATTATTATTATTATTATTATTATTATTATTATTATTATTATTATTATTATTATTATTATTATTATTATTATTATTATTATTATTATTATTATTATTATTATTATTATTATTATTATTATTATTATTATTATTATTATTATTATTATTATTATTATTATTATTATTATTATTATTATTATTATTATTATTATTATTATTATTATTATTATTATTATTATTATTATTATTATTATTATTATTATTATTATTATTATTATTATTATTATTATTATTATTATTATTATTATTATTATTATTATTATTATTATTATTATTATTATTATTATTATTATTATTATTATTATTATTATTATTATTATTATTATTATTATTATTATTATTATTATTATTATTATTATTATTATTATTATTATTATTATTATTATTATTATTATTATTATTATTATTATTATTATTATTATTATTATTATTATTATTATTATTATTATTATTATTATTATTATTATTATTATTATTATTATTATTATTATTATTATTATTATTATCATTATAATTTACTCCCCCTAATACTAATGCTTCACTTTGCAAACTCCAATTAATAGTTAAATTATTTGAAATAAAAGAACAAGAGGAAAATGTAATTCGCGTACTAAATTCTCAAAACCATGATCTTCACTCGCCTTAAATATTTCATCCCGCATTACTAGTCTTTTAATTAAAGCCAGTGGTGGTTTACTCGAATTCAATGCCAAACCCTTTGTAAATAATCCAATAGCAAAGTGCACTATCTGCAATTTAGATGACTCGGAAGACACATCACTTTATTGGTGTCTGTCCAATCTATAAGGAAATCACGTTATAATGGTTCGGACAGTATCAGTTGAGTTTTAATGAAGTGCTGAACATTTTGAACGGATCTAACTTTTTAGCCTTACATAAATACCTAGAATCATCTATAAAGTACCGCAAACTTATAATAAATGAATTCGAATTCTAGTTTCCCTCTTTAAAAAATAATTAAATATCTATTTATATCTTCTTTTTTCTTTTGTTAAATATGTATCTTTTTTTTTAACTACCACTGAATTAATTTATTTATATATACATATATACCTTTAGTAAAAAAAATAGAATTAAATGAATATTTAGTACTTTGCAAATTTGGTTCACGACACTCATGTTATTCCAAATATAGATAGCAAATAAGAAAATTATAAATTGTGAACTACTATGAATATTTACTGATGAATATTTACTTGTATACAATTTGAATATCTATTAATAAATAAATAAAATAAATAATGATATCAAAAGATCATCCAAATAGACAAATACCCTATTACGAAGCGCCGCTGGAATCAATTTATCCATTAACCGACATAGCCTTTTGGCTGCATTACACAAACTGAAGAGCATGTCGGTGAATTGACAACGTGGTCTCCTGGCACTGTGAAGACTGTTTTCTCTCTACTGGATGGATGTAGTGGGATCTGCCAGAATGCATCTTTATGATCGACACTGGAAATAAAAATCGTGTCAACCAAACGGCTAAGCAAACCTTCAATGTGTGGCAGAGGATAAGCATCCTTGACTGTCAGTACATTTAGCTTTCGGGCGTCCAAACACAACCGATTCTTTTCGCCCTTACGGACCAAAGTAACCGGATGGCTCCATGGACCTTCGCTAAGCTCAATGACACCAAGGTCAAACATCCTATCAACCTCTACGAACATTAGTTTTTGTACCGCCTGGAAGACAGGTTAGTGACGATTTTTCACTGGAATTGAGTCACGCGTATCGATGGTGTGTATTTCCAAATATGTTTTTCAGAGGCCCTTCTTTAAGCAGCAGGGGAACATAGATATGACCAACTCCAATTTCCTTCGCTGTTCTGCGGTCAAATCATAAGTTACGACATCAATGCTGTTTTTAGTTTCCTCATCGAGACAAATCCCGTTTATCGTTAGGCTATCTAGGTGAACAAACATTTTAAAAACTTTCATAAAATCGATCCCCAAGAAAAGTTCATGATTCAAGCTAGGCATTAAATAGAAAGTTATGTCCTGTTTGGTCAAAAGTTACGCTCGCACGAACATGACGGATTATTTTGTGCAGAGTTCCGTCGGTGGTTTTGTACCCGAAGGGCAGCTTTGTTCACGAATTCCAAACAATTTCGGCTCAAACATGTTACTGTCGCGCCACTTGCTAACAAACCCTCTATCTCCTGGCCATTGATACACAGCCGCGTATACAGACGTGCGTTCCGACCCTCGTGTAACGATGCCGCTGATATTACTCTTATTTTCCTACGAAGCTTGTAACGTTCGCGTGCTTTTTTATTCTATTTGAAACCTCCACGAAAATTCTCATTTTTGCCTCCCTATACTCTTTAACACTCTGGTGAAGAGGTTTTATGGCACGAACCATGGGCTATTTAGGTGGTATCGCCCCCTGTTAGGGTTAATTAAGATCTTCACTCTCTTCTCGGGTTCGGCCATCTGAAACTTATTATTCTCCGATCTTAAGTCTGAGTCGAACGAGTCTTCCCGGGCTGAGACTTGCTCCTCGACAGGTTTCCATAGCATTTCGAGCACTTAGGGGTAACGACTCCATCCCTGCCACATCTAAAGCAGAAATTCTGCGCGTGGTTGCCAGACAGTCCACAAAACTATGGACCTCCTGCCTACAGTTCCAGCAGTTACAACGGCTGTTAGTCGCCAGTGCTCAATTTCCTGGTCTAGTCCAGTCGGCTCTTCTTCGCTGTAGTCTATCTCCGCAATTCTTTGGTGAAAAATGGACGCTTGACGTTGTTTTCACTGGCTCGTTAAAAGGCTTTCTGCCCTCTTGACCTGTTGACAAAAATCGTTTAAGTTGTCAACTCTCACCGGAAAGAGGTGTAGCAGCGCTGGTTTCAAGTTGGACCTCATTATGTCTACCAGGTCTCTTTCCGCGTATGGTGATCTCTGTTAATTGCGGAGCTTAAGGATAGCATTGAAAAATTCTTCGAAGGAACATTGCGGCATTTGCCGCCGGTCCATTATACGCTTTTGCAGCTGTCGCTCTCATATCTCCGATATTGCCTCAAGAATGCGGTCTGCAGGTTCTGCATCGGAGTCAGTTTTCGTAGATTCCAGTACCCATCGAGGTCTTGTCCCTCCAATAAGAGGTGGAAGCCGCGAAGTATATCACTAAACGTTATAATCTTGGCGAAGTACGTCCAACCTGAAAATAAAGTCTTCAGCGCTCATTGATTTCGACAAGCCATCAAATTTAAGACCCCATTTCGCCAAATCAACCCTATTATTACACGACCTCGCGTAATCAGACGGCACATTAAAGTGTGATGAATCTTGACCCAAACCCTGTTGCGTTCGAGGTTCCACACCGGGATACTCAGGCACCGCCTGTAGCCGAAAACTTTGTACAAGCAAGTGCCCCCTGTTGTCCTGCAAAAAATCCGTACCCAAATGATTCGCCGTTGTTGTTGGCTGTGGTACAGGTGCCGCTGCGGGTCGATGAATGGTGTTAAAATTCCCCACCACCTGCGCCAACTATTGCCCTACCGATCGAGCAATCTCATGCCGCATGGCCTGTTGGAGTTCCTGCATCAGTTTCGCGAATTCGTCCCGCAAAAAGCCTAATAACTCTCCCCCGGCTCCAGTTGCTGGAGGCTGCTGCATCGCAGGTATTCCCTTCCGAAATTACCGCCTCACACTTCTTGCAGTCACACTGCTAAACTCGGGAGAGTCTATCGAGGTATTAGCCACCTGTGATGCATCCGAAAAGTTATTATTTCCCGCCATTGTCGCATACTATTGAACCGTTGGCGTCATTATCGCGGTAGTAGTGGTCGTCATCCCGGCACTCGAAATCAATGGAGCGGTAGTGGTAACAATCGACTCGGTCGATGTTCGTGGTACATTCCGCATCGTAGCAATCAAATATTCATCTGTACCCTGCGATAACGCAATAATCCTCTTTGACCAGGTTAAAACCATCAATAGAAAGACAAACCAAATGTAATAAAAAAAGTTAAAAAATCAACACGAGAAAAGTTAAAAAAAAAAAAACAATTCAATAAAACTACAAAAAAAGTTAATTAAAATTAAAAAATAAAAGAGAGTAATAAGTAAAATTAAAACGATAAAATTCAAAAACGCGAATAAAAAGGTGTTAGTGACAGTCTCGTCACGGGAAAATTCTTATTAATTAATTTCCGATTTAAAATATTTCAGACATTGGTAAGCGGATTTTCAGATAGCAAGTTGCAATGCAGGTAAGTAGTAAATTATTATTCAGCGTGTGTATGTATTAATAAATCTTTTCTCACTTCCAGAAACAACCATCGTCCATGACATAGATGAAACACTGAGAGTGCATACAAGCTGATCTCTCAGTCACGATGATAGGCGTTCCTATCCTTTGCGCACCCTTTGAGCAAATGAAAGTCTAAGGCATAATCGCCCGTTGACCTCATGTCTCAAAGGTGATTAAAGAATAAAGATTAATGGATATATAAATTAGTCATGACACTGTCGTCAGCACCGCACGTCGCAACGCGATTTGGATCACAAAACCCATAAAATCGGTACTTACGTGTGTGCTGCCGGTAGATGTCCTGAAGATTTAATAAATCCATTGCCTAAGATCTCGTCATAACAATTCAGCCAAGCAACAATTATAAGTTAAGTTATATATAATCATAACAAGATAAAAATTATGAGACTGCTTGAACTAAAATGTCATGCGTAAAATCCTATCGCCTGCCCAGCGCGTCGCAACTCGTTTAGGACTCTTATCCCATACCAAACGGGACTTACGCTCAGGACAGACGATTTCCCATCCAATTCGTTCACATACAAGCCATAGAACATACTTCAGGCGCCACGTTGGGCATTAGCGCATCGAAATCATTATACTTCATATAGTTTTATTTAAAGGCGAGAAAATTTATTATTTTTTGTACACCAGTGTTATTAATAGACGTTTTTACTTCTTCAAAATCAGTATGAGTTTCCATTGCTACAATTTTCATTGTCTCAATTTTCATTATTTCATTTTGATTCACAGCTCGACTGAACTATTCTCGCGACCATAAGCTTTGCCAAAGTATTATTCAGTTCGGCTACAGAATGGTTGTTATTATTACCACCTTTTTGTCGCAATACAGAATTTTTTTTCCAATTTGTCCTGATTAAAAGCCTTTGTCATAATAAAGTAGACATCACTTCCTTCCTTTAAAATATTGTTACGACAATAAGGTGGCGCACCACAGCATTTATTACATCGCTAAAATAAATAAACAAAAGTTGCAAGAACAACTGTACGTGCTGTTTATAAATAACCAAATCTACAATAACAACTATTAGCAGAGACAAGGAAAATTAAAATAACACGGCAACAACAATTATTAAGCAGCAAAGAAAACAAGTAACAGACAATAAACAAGCAACAACAAACACTAAGAGCTGAAAGAGGTAAATGTTCACACACGCATGGCTACAAAAGAACTAAAAAGAAATTAAAAGAAAGAAATGGAATCTCGAGAGGTTCGAGAGCTTTCGATGTGTTGTTTACTCAGCCATATAAAAAGCACATCGATGCGAACAGCAATCAGTTTATTTGGTGTAAACTCAGCGAGCGAGTTGATGTGTCGTAAACACAGCGAGTGCAGTTTTTGAGTAAAGTTAACTCAGTAAAAGTGTTATTGGTGAAGAGAGCTTATAAGGAGTAAACTCGTGAAGCTAGTAGTGAAGTAAAAAAACAGTTTAGTTGGAGCTAGCTCAGCAAAGAGAGTTAAGTATGGATAACCTCTGGTTGAGAAGGTTGTGATCGAACCTAAGTTATAACTACGAACGGGTTGGAAGATCTTTAAGTAGAAAGATCTGTCGAGTAATTGTTGTTGTTTAGAAGATTGTAAACAGACAAAATAATTAAGAATAAAAATTGTTATTGCCTGTAAAAAGATTACAAGCAGTGGTGCACAAAACTGTGTTAAATAAAGGATTTTTTTTAATTAAAACCAAACACAAAATTTATTTTATTTTACCTACAATCTACGAAATCATAAAAACACGTTTTTAAAAAGGTAAAAACGTAACAATATCTTCATCCATGGTTGCCAGATGGCTTTGATTTCGGTTGATTTACAAGAATTTTTACCGCTTGTCAAGAAGAAAAAAAAAATGGTTTGTCAAGATTTTTTAAAGTTTTCGTTACACCAACTTTTATGAAAAACTGTTAAATATTTCAGTGAAATAATAATTTAAAGTGTTTTCAATTATTTGGTTCATAGGTTAGTGCAGCGGCCGTCAAAACCTCACACCTATATGTGCACACTTATGAACAAAAATAACAACAAAGAATTAATCTCTTAAAAAACACTTAGCGAAATGTTTAATTAATGTTTTTCGGTAAACACAAATTTTTAGTTTACCAACGCACGTTGTCATGCTGCACTACAATGACGTAGCAGGACCTCTTAACTCATTTACATTTACATATAATGAATATAAAAATTTATTTCATTTTTATTTGTTAAAAAGTGCCTTAATCTGTACCAAAAACATTTCAATACTTTAATAGAATATTTCTGTTTATATATCCTTTTTCCTATAAGTTTTCCTAAATGCATTGAGCAAGAGAGAAGTTCTGCGAACTCACACACAAACAAAATAACAAAGTATGAGTTTTACGAGCACTGATTAGGCGTATCTAAAAAATTAAATTTTTAAAATACTTAGGTGTTAGAAAAAGTTCATTTACAAATATGACCAAATATGATACACCTTTTCCTTATACATATTTGAAACGAGTTTTATTAAACCCAATATGATCCGCTTTGATCGATAACTTTTCGCTATTTTTAGAATTAACTAATTTTTCCATCAGTGTAGGACTTCTGAGCGAAAAACTGATCCAATTACGTTTCGAATTTAAATTCACATCATTAACCCTCTGGTGCCCTTATTTTGTCTGGATTAATCTTTTTGTTGTTGTTGCAAATACAACAAAACTAGTTTTGGAACCTCCTGAATTAAACGAAATACAAAAAAAAGCAAAACTTAATTTGAAAAGCGAATAAGTAAGCATTGATTTTAACCCGTCTTCAGGGGGTTTTGAGCACTAGATGGTTAAGAGAGTTCTGCAGAGATCGAAACAAATGATAATCTGAAAGTGCAATGTCGGTGCTATATGTTGGATACATCAAAACTTCCTAGCCGGATCATCAAAGATGTGATCACACACATCAGCGTTGTCTTGATGGAACACAACACCTTTTAATTCTGCCCTTTTAATTAAATTGCTTGCTTCAATTTCTTTAGTTGTTGACAAATTCGACTCGATCGTTTGGCGAGGTTGTGAATAATTCCCTTCTAATCTGCGACGCACATTATTGCCGGACGTGATCCACTTTTCATCGTTTAGATCCACTGTTTTGATCATTCGGACCTATCAATTAAGCTATAGTGTTGCCTGATGCAATTAATTTTACCTGAAATATTACATTTTAGATTCATCTACCGACAATTTGTAACCAAAGTTTTTCGAACTCCAATTTTTTTTTATTGTCAAGATTTTTTTTTCAAATCAAGGTTTACTTTCAATAAATGTCAAGAATTTTACAATGTTGGATCTGGCAACCATAGCTCCATCCCACTTAAAACGAAGGCGCGTTTCTTTATATCAACAAACTCCACTCTGTCCAAGTATTCAAGGAATGCTTGTATATGACTCTCAATGTTGATTCAACTGCACATCGGTAACAATTATCCGCAGAGTGAAAAATGTTATCAACTTTTTCTATAAACTTTGCTGTTTACAATTCTATTTCTGTTGAATGGCAGCGGCAACTGTTCTACTAAAAACTTGTGTTGCAAATTTGACTTACATCTTCAAAGGAATCTTCCGTATTACTGCAACAAAATTAATGATTGAAGATTCATTTTGAATGTAATCTTCTATTCTAATGACGAAAAAGATTTTGAACTCTTAAAGTTAATGTTTTCGTAAAAAAAAAAAAAAATAACTTTTTAAGCTTAATATACTTATAGTGTCAAGTGATGCCAAGTTTTAACAGTTAAAGAAGTTTCAAGAAAATAAGCACATAAATAACATATAAACAAAGTGTCTTTTATAGCAAAACAAGTAATTGTTTTCAATCGGGGTTTTCTATCATAACCATCATCATAATCATATATAGCATTTCCCAAAGATGTCTTTTTTTGGTTTCAAATAGCTTCCTCACTACTGCATGTTGTCGCCAATGCAGTGTTTGTTTTATCAAGTGTATTACTTTTCAAAGTGTATTGTTTGATATACAATGTCAGATAATGCTAGACTTTAACAGTTTAATTAATTTCAACAAATAAGTGCACAAACAACGTAAAAACAACGTGTTATTTAGATTAGAATAAGTTTATACTTTTAAACGTTTTTTCGCCATGAGAAACATTATTTTTTAAGGTTGTTTTTGACGGTTGCAAACATCATCTTTATCACTGCATGTCGTAGCAGTTCAGTGTGTGTTTCATATATTCCGTTTTATATATTTCCGTTTTATATATAGGGTGAGATAATATCAAACTTTATACCAGTTGCATGGACAGGCAGCTAACTTCCTACCAAAGGATCGAACATCACATGAGGTTTTTAAAATATGTGTACCTGTCTTAAGCATATCGGTCTCATCGCTTCGCTCACATAAAGGCTGCAGAAATCCTTCTTAAAATATATCTCGTCATTTGGAATGAAATTTCAATGGTACCCAAAAGTGCACCAAGCGTTGTCGATTGCCTTTTAAAAGGAAAAAAGTATTCTGTTTTGTGGAGATTTTCGTCAGGTGTTACCCGTTGTGAAAAATGTCAAGAGAACAGCCATTGTTAAAAGTAAAAAATCGCCTTTATGGTCAAATATTAATATTCATAAGTTGACTCAAAATATGAGATTGAATGCTCCTCTTTTTATGGAATGGTTGCTTAATTTGGTAACAGTGATTTAGAACCTAGAACAAGTTACAGTAATGAAGCATTTAAAGTCCCGAAGCATCGTTATTGTAGTTATGATACAACTATTAAAACCATTTTTAACGCCAGATAATTCAATGAACAAAATGTTTCTTAATTTTAACGTCAATTCTGTGTCCAGAAGTCGATGGTTATAAAAATTAATGAATATATTATTTCCAATTTGCTACTTAATGATAAAGAGATTTATTTTAGTTCTGATTGTGTTCAAAAGGGGAAAACTGACAATGCTCAGTTGTACCCAACAGAATTTTTAAACACATTAAATCAATCCGGCTTACTACCTCACAATTTGATTTTAAAGAACGTTGCAATTATAATTTTAATTCTAAACAGGGATTAATAAATGGTACAAGGTTAATCCTAATACATCATCACTGCAAAAATTATTCATTTCGATAAAACTGTACACCTTCTGATCGAACTGTGTCTTTTTGGATGATAAAAAAAAATTTTCCTATAAAAGTTGCCTTCGCTATGACTATTAACAAGGACGAATTCTTCATTCAATAGGCAGGATTGTATTTACCCGAACCTGTTTTTTCTTATGGTTATACGAACATTTTCACAAGTACGTGCTTTCAAAGGTATTTTTGTTTTAGTTAAAGATTCGTATGGACAAAAAGTAAACAATAATTGCATCATAACCTCAAAGACTGTTTTTGTCATGGCAACGCTGTCATGAGAAGCTAAGAAAATAATACCTTGTAGTTGGCAGAATTTATTAATAAATTTACAAGAGCTCTATAATCTGGTTAAAGGTAAAATACTTAATTTTAAATTATTGCAGCAGAATGTACAAAATTTAAATTTGCTCTACTAATACTTAACTTCGTTTATTTTTTTTTTTTTTGGTAGTAAACATATTTACCGGCGTGCTTACTGTCTAACATAACCTAAAAAGCTGCTGTTCTGTACAAGACACTTATAATACTTGCTTGATAAATAAAAGAGGAAAAAGTAACTTCCTAAGGAAGTTAGAAGTTTTGGTACCATGCCTCTGGGTGATAAATTTATATGTGCTCTACCTTCGTGTGGTAAGAATATTACCAAAACTTAAGGCAGCTTAAATCGTAGTGTATGCAGCAGAAGATATCATGCGACTTGTGTTGGTCTCTCAACTGATTTATTGGAAGTAATTTTAAAGAGTAAAGGAGTTATTAGATTCTCAAATTGCCTATGTAAAAGTGAAAAAACTGACATAAAGAATGATGAACTACTGCGTGAGGAGATAAAAACGGGTCTATACTTGGTGTGCAAGATAAATTTGAACTAGAACTTTTTACTAAATTAAACGAATTGAAAGCAGATATTAACAAGTATAACAATATTGTTTCTAAATTGGAAGATACTGTAATGAGCAGAATTCATGATGCTGATAAGCACCTCAATTAATTATTGATTATATTCTTAATCGGATGGACTCAATTCATAAAGGTATGAATCATTGTGACTTTATTATAAATGGACTACCTAATCATCAATTAGTCAAAGTGGTTTAGAATATATCTAAATATTTGGAGGATGGTATTAATGTTGATGGTATAAAAAGCTGCTCATTTGCAAATAATGGCAATTCAGTGTTAGTTAGATTTAACTCTGCTGTTAGAAGGAATAATATTGTGAAAAACTATTTTAAAACTAAATCACTGAAATTATCAGATGCTATTGATATTGAAATCAATAAAAGGATCTCTCTCAATGATCATATAAGTCCTAGAGCAGCTAAACTGTGTTACTATTACCGTAAACTTCGCAAACTAAATAAAAAAATTTCACCTATTACAAACTGATAGAACTAGGGTTATTATTATCTTTAATGATGACACCTCTACAATTTTCTTCGCCAATGAAAATGATGTCGAGCTATATGATGATTATAATCAAACATGATAGCTATAGCTTCTCTAACACCGTTTACCAATATGATATTAATGTAATATTATTGTAATATTTCTCCTATTGAATATAGCCCTTCTATTTATACTATATTGCGATCTCTATACATTTCTCTCGTACTTTTGTAAAATTTATTTTTAAATCTGCTAACTAAGCATTTAAATGAATATGAGTTATTTTATAAATATTAATTATATGATGAAATGTATATATAATTGGCTCCCACCAACACACAAATATTATTTATTTTTTTACGTACCGTAGTTCAAATCTTGGTCCTATTGCTACAGATATTTCTAGTTTTCATTCTTGTATGCATCAGTTGACGCGTCCAACTTGAATATTGGGCATACTAACGCTCAGAGACTGAATCCATGTAACAAGGGTGTTAAATTTGAAGAATTTAGGAATATCTTTCAGAATTCATTTTTTGATATAAATGGAATTTCCGAGACATGGTTTAAGTCCAATATATATTCTGAATCACTAAAAGTTCAAGGTTGTCATCTAGTTATTTTTTTATATTTTTTTGTTTGAGACCAGCACTCAGGGGTTAACCCCTACTCATGCAGTGCATTGTGCTGGTACTAGGAAAATAGGTTGTGGGAAGGAGGATAGAGGGAGTAGTATTTATGGACGTTCGATTAGAATTTACTCATGTCGTAAGTGGCAGGGAAGACATTCGCAGGAAGATTGTTCCACAAACGAACGATGCGACCAAAGAACGAACTCTCCCTATAATGCGTTGTGTGATTCACAGGACGATCAACTACAAAAGGATGCGCTCTACGAGAAATACAAGTACTACGTAAAAATAAATTGCCAGGAATTATTTCCTTAATTTCGTTAGAACATATTCCGTTATAGTACCAATAGAACAATGAAATACACGCCACATTGTGACGATGCTCTACTGAAATGACTTGGCTACCATACCGTCATTGATGAGCATCTTCGCCTTCTCCTGTACGTGGTCGAGAAGCTCCAAAATAGATTTCGAAGCACCGGCCCATACATGAGAGTTGTATTCCAATTTGGGTCGGATATAGGTCTTGTAAATATTAGAGATCAGATGGAGTGAAGTAATTCTTACACCGTCTTAAAAAGCCGAGGCATTTGAATGCTTCTTTTGACACTCGATATATGTGCTCGCTCCAACGAACGTCACAGTGAATTCTCATGCCCAGAACATCAGGAGCATCTAATTCCTCAATATCTACATTACCCATAGATACAGATTACAACACACCACCACGTTTGTGTGTCAGAAAACAATATTGGGTCTTGCGCGCGTTAAAGTCGACCCTGTTCGCGCGACCCTACTTAGAGATTTTCGTCATGTCGCTTGTAAGCGTGTCGTTCATATTCTGCCTTTTCGCCCCAATCTCCAAAAGGCTCGGCCTACGATCAAAAGAATATGAATGACAAATGTTGCTGTCATCTGCAAAAGAGTAAATAGGATTGGAAGTGAGAAAAAAGAAAGTCGTTAAGAAATATTAGAAATAGAGTTAGAGAAAGAACAGAGCCTTGCAGTAAACCTGAATTTATCCTGAGCTCGTCGGATGAGATCCCATCTATAACCACTCTTATAGTGCGATTTCTGAGAAAGCTCGATATGAATCGAGAGAAGTGACTACCGACACCAAAAGCAACAAGTTTGGATATGAGAGCCTCGTGCCAGACTCTGTCTAACACCTTGAAAATATCCAGGGCCACAGTTTTACTCTCACCAAATCCAGGAATGGACCTATTCCACCTTTCAGAGAGTAGCGCCAGCAGATCACCAGTAGAGCGATACTTTCGGAAACCGTATTGGCGATCGCTCAGCAAATTATTGGACTCCAGATATCCCACAAGGTGGTGATTAATCATACTCTCCATAACCTTAGAGTGGGCGGTAGTTTTCAGGGTTACTAGCCTCACCCTTTTTAGGGATTGGCGTTACATTGGCAATCTTCCAGCAAGATGGAAAAGCACCCGCACGATAAGACGCACCGAAAAGATTAGCCAATGGACGCGCAATCGTCGAAGAGCACTGCTTCAGGACCAGCCTGGAATGTCATCCGGCCCAGAAGACTTATTAACTTCCGGATTTGAATGAATCTTTTTTACTGCTCGGGCTCGAAAAAATATACTAGGAATAGTCACTGATACTCTTTCAAGTTTGGGCAGTGGTTGAACGCTCTCTGGTAAGTTCGAATTACCTGCAAATATTTCAGACAGAAGGTTTGCCTTATTAACCGGGTTAGTGAAGGTCATCTTTTATAAGGACTAGAACCGAACTAGCGCTGTTCTTAAGCCTTTTAATGAATGACCAAAGCTCTTTCTTCCCCACGGAAAAGTAAGAACTTTAGCACGTAGGCGCTGTTCGTATAGTCTTTTCGCGCCTAAGTACTGCGGCACACGAAGATCTCGCCCGTTTGCATGCGAATCAGTATGATCGCATTTGTTATTACGCCAATTTCTGAATGGTTCCTATCTGGATCTGACTGCAAGCTTGCACGTCTGACTAAACAAAGATTTATTTCTTGATTTAATCGGAAGCTTTCTGTATGGGATAAAATTATCCATCCCTAGCTTTATTATATGGACAACCATTTCGGCCATGGCATTCACGTTAGAATCAAGGAAACAAAGAAATCGTTAAGCTCAGCCCAACGAGCTTTCCCGTAATTGAAAACCAGGCGCTTCGTAGCTGTATGTGAAGCGTTGTGAAGAGTGGAGAATGGGAAAGAGGCAGAATTGGTACAGTGATCCGAATTTCCGAGAGGTGCAAGGACCTCAGCTACATACTTTTCAGGCTGCGTAGTGAGGAAAAGGTCTAGGATGTTACTTTGGTGCCCATCTACACATGATATGTGAGTAGGTTCATTCACTAATTGCGCATTGCGGTTGTGCACGGCAATTACCTCCACGTATTGGTCTTCTGTAGTTGTGCGGCCTGGATGGCGTAGCCAAGACGAATTATGAACACTGAAATCACCAGCAACAACAATTTCACTGTTCGGGTAATTCGCAAGTATGCTCGATATGGTATCAGAAAGAGAGTCAAAGCCAGATATGGAAACCTGTCTTCTCGCGTTTGGGCTTTTATACAAGAACCCGAAATGCACAAGATGTGCCCCGATTCTGAACTTAACCCAAAGACAGTTAAATTTTGTTTCATACATGCCAAGTGGTTGCTGGCACTGGTACACAACTTCATCGCGAAAACGTCTTGCCATTACGTAAATTGAACAAGAAGGATACAAAAATAAAATAAATAAGAAACCATAAGCAAATAAAAATCGAACAACCGTTCTTCAGATGCGGACGACAAGGAAATAGGTTGCTGCTGATTGATTATTCAGTAGCCAATGTTATACCTTCACTACTGAATAATCTAACAACAACCCCTCCAAACGATTCGCACCTACAAGCTTAGTAGTGAATAAAGGAGAAGAGGGAAAAACAAAAACACCGGTGGTGGGAAATAACAGTCCTTTTTCTCAAATTTTTCATTCGGACAGTCCATCACATATTGTTTCTTATCTTCCATTTTGTCCGTCTTTCATTGCCGTTTTGCAATTTTCATATATTTAGGAGACAGGTGTGTGCTTAACTTTTTACAATAGTGTTTGTCTCGTTCGTTTCACTTTATTAACTCTTTTGTTATTTGTTTTAGTATTGATATTGTGATATTCGTGTCGTGTTTGTTTTAATGTTGATATTGTTTTTTTCTTCTGTTTTGTTGTTTGTCCCAATATTGATATTTTGTTATTTGTTTTTTAATATATTTTTTCGGCACGAGTGCTAGTCACTTTGTAGTGCATGTGGTATAAACATGCATACACAAACATACATACATAAAAATAAAAACAACAATCCAAAATAAAACTACAATGTAAATATAAAAAAAACAAATATGAATATGAAAAAGAATATGATATGCATTTCAAGTGACTGGTGTCAATTTATATGGGTCACTAGAATGCATAGTAAATAAATATATGATATTCATTTCGTAGTAGGTAGAATATAAACAATTTTTGTAAACGAATTATTTTAAGTAGGGCAATTAGTTAACATAGAATAGGAGAAATAGTATATAAGCTGAGACGAGATTTAAGAAAAATCAGAAATAAAACTAGCTTGAAGAAAAGAGTTTGTATTTATTCCTCAAAACACTTCGGCAATTGACTTTGCCATCACTATAGAGCCAACTACGTTTCTAAGGCTCTCAAATAAATTAAGAAACCTATAGGGATTTATTACACATTTATTACATGGCGATCCTGCGGACTTGCCTGAAAAATTAGATACTAGAATTGAATTTCCTTTTAAGTTATGGAAATAGAAGAACAGGAAACAAGGCAACACATCGACCAACTGTTTAAGAATTTATGAGCAGTTGCTTGTAGATGAATACGTACCTCAACCGGTAGTCCCCACTCTAGAGGCCCCTAAATACAGTCCAAGTAAAAAGAAGATAAGTATAGAGGAATACCTTAAACGCCTGCACAAGTCCAAAGCACCATGATATGAAAGTCTGAAGAAGGAAGTAAAACAAAAGAAAAGAGGCGGAAAAGCAGTCAAAAAGCGAAAACTTTTTGCAGTGGCTTACCGAAGATTCCATCTAACCGGCAACAAAATCGAAAAATTAAAAATTTTGAATGAAATACGGACCATAAGAAAAAGCTACTAATAAGATTTTTTTTCCTCAAAATGGGTGGATGGTTTTCTAAGGAAGCCATCATTGTAAACGAGAACAACAGAGGAGTGCTGACAGTGACCCAGGATCATATACAACAAATAATTTTGATCCTTTTGGTTATATTAGTTGTAAGAAGAATTCATGAATATCATAAAGGATATATGAAAAAAAAGGCATACAAATTCAGTAATAAAATAAAAAATGTATAATAAATGGTATAAGAATTTATGAGCGTATAATATAAATTATAATGAATGGAAAAATTAAATGGTATTTATAAAAATTTGAAAAAGAGCCCAAGTAGAATTTATACACAAGGTTCTGTAAACAAAACTTTAAAAGATATTGAAAACTTTACACTTTTTGCTATAAAATTTGTTACTCACTACAAGATATAAAAGAAATCGAAAGTAAAATCTTACAGTATTTAAAAACAAGCAACATGGCATCGTTTGGCATTTGTGATGCATCTAAGATAATACCTGAGTTTAATGGTGACCTCAGTCAACTCAATAATTTGATAGGCACAATTGATTTCTATGCCGAAACACTTAAAGACACTACAGAAATTAACAGATTAATTAAATTCGTTCTGGCCACTAAATTGTCAGACAGAGTAGAAATAAACTGATCTCAGAGGAGACACCAAGTACGTTGGAGTCCTTTAAACGCATATTTAGAAAAATGTTCACTCCAAGAAAATCTCTGTCTTCCGTACATAATGAGTTGGCAAAACAGGTACAAGGTAATAGTTCGGTGGTACAATTCGCCAACAAAATTGAATCTCTCGTAGCAATTCTGAATGAATTACAGATTGCAGAATTAGGTACACAAAATAAGGAAACAATTGTTAGGATGAACGAACAGGTAGCACTAAGTACTTTCAAAGACGGTTTAAATGAACCACAGAGAACAACGGTAATGGCTGCTAGACCTATAAGTTTAAACGAAGCAATTCAAATAGCAGCAGAAGTAAAGCCACAAACCAAACCTATAATGCACAATTTAAATACAATTTGATAACAACAGACAACGTAACATGAGCGATATAAATACTTACAACAATAGAGGATGTAACAACAATCAGAGTTACTACAACAATAGAAGTACAAAGAACAATCAGGGTTATTGCAACAATAGAGGTAGAAGTAACAATCGGGGTTATTACAATCAAAGGGTATGAAGTTAGCTTCGTAAGTTAAATTCTTTTTTTAACATTTTTGTAATTTTAACAGTCACTGTTATTTAACATGAAAAAGTGTGAAGTTAGCTTCGTAAGTTATATTCTTTTTTCAATAACAGTAGAAATAAAAGAATTTAACATTGCAAAAAAGAATTTAACTTTACGTAGCCACATTTTTTTAGGTGTTACATTTTAATTTGAAAGATAATTAAAAAAACATTAAAATCTAAAAAAGTGATGTGAATGAAGAAATTCTAAAATATTTACTAAAGAAAATGTAAAATATTTATTGCTATTGTACAAATTGTAGCATATAGTAATATAAAATAAATTTTAAAAAATCAGGTATAAGATAAAATTCTGGGGGAATCGGACCTATTTGGGTGGAAAGGTATTCCATCAAGGAATTCACGAGTTTTTACCCCATGGCCCAAAAGTCCTTGTGGACCGAGATATACCCCGTTGAAAAAGGCCATATTTGGCCATAGACACATAAGATATTAGAAAAATCGGGTAAAAGATAAAATTCTGGGGGAATCGGACCTACTTGGGTGGAAAGGTATTCCATCAAGGAATTCACGAGTTTTTACCCCATGACCCAAAAGTCCTTGTGGACCGAGATATACCCCGTTGAAAAAGGCCATATTTGGCCATAGACACATTAACTATTTGAAAAATCGGGTAAAAGATAAAATTCTGGGGGAATCTGACCTATTTGGGTGGAAAGATATTCCATCAAGGAATTCACGAGTTTTTACCCCATGACCCAAAAGTCCTTGTGGACCGAGATATACCCCGTTGAAAAAGGCCATATTTGGCCATAGACACATAAGATATTAGAAAAATCGGGTAAAAGATAAAATTCTGGGGGAATCGGACCTATTTGGGTGGAAAGCTATTCCATCAAGGAATTCACGAGTTTTTACCCCATGGCCCAAAAGTCCTTGTGGACTAAGATATACCCCGTTGAAAATGGCCATATTTGGCCATAGACACATAAGATATTAGAAAAATCGGCTAAAAGATAAAATTCTGGGGGAATCGGACCTACTTGGGTGGAAAGGTATTCCATCAAGGAATTCACGAGTTTTTACCCCATGACCCAAAAGTCCTTGTGGACCGAGATATACCCCGTTGAAAAAGGCCATATTTGGCCATAGACACATTAACTATTTGAAAAATCGGGTAAAAGATAAAATTCTGGGGGAATCTGACCTATTTGGGTGGAAAGATATTCCATCAAGGAATTCACGAGTTTTTACCCCATGACCCAAAAGTCCTTGTGGACCGAGATATACCCCGTTGAAAAAGGCCATATTTGGCCATAGACACATAAGATATTAGAAAAATCGGGTAAAAGATAAAATTCTGGGGGAATCGGACCTATTTGGGTGGAAAGCTATTCCATCAAGGAATTCACGAGTTTTTACCCCATGGCCCAAAAGTCCTTGTGGACCAAGATATACCCCGTTGAAAATGGCCATATTTGGCCATAGACACATAAGATATTAGAAAAATCGGCTAAAAGATAAAATTCTGGGGGAATCGGACCTATTTGGGTGGAAAGGTATTCCATCATGGAATTCACGAATTTTTACCCCATAACCCAAAAGTCCTTGTGGACCAAGATATACCCCGTTGAAAAAGGCCATATTTGGCCATAGACACATAAGATATTAAAAAAATCGGGTAAAAGATAAAATTCTAGGGGAATCGGACCTATTTGGGTGGAAAGGTATTCCATCAAGGAATTCACGAGTTTTTACTCCATGACCCAAGAGTCCTTGTGGACCGAGATATACCCCGTTGAAAAAGGCCATATTTGGCCATAGACAGCAGAATTATACAATTTTGAGAAAGTACCTATGTATGTATGTGGCTTAGAATGATGTTTCAGCGAAATTTGGTACTTTTTTTCGTTTTTTCTTCATAAATTAATAATATAGAAAATTTTTGGGATATAACAGTACATTTTGTAGAAAAATTCTCATTTGATCTTATAAATATGTAAGTATGTTAGTATTACTATCAAAAAACTCCTTAATAATCATCTTTTACCCCATTTTTCTAATATCTTATGTGTCTATGGCCAAATATGGCCTTTTTCAACGGGGTATATCTCGGTCCACAAGGAATTTTGGGTCATGGGGTAAAAAACTCGTGAATTCCTTGATGGAATACCTTTCCACCCAAATAGGTCAGATTCCCCCAGAATTTTATCTTTTTACTCGATTTTTCTAATATCTTATGTGTCTATGGCCAAATATGGCCTTTTTCAACGGGGTATATCTCGGTCCACAAGGACTTTTGGGTCATGGGGTAAAAACTCGTGAATTCCTTGATGGAATACCTTTCCACCCAAATAGGTCCGATTCCCCCAGAATTTTATCTTTTACCCGATTTTTTAAATAGTTAATGTGTCTATGGCCAAATATGGCTTTTTTTCAACGGGGTATATCTCGGTCCAGAAGGACTTTTGGGCCATGGGGTAGAAACTCGTGAATTCCTTGATGGAATACCTTTCCACCCAAATAGGTCCGATTCCCCCAGAATTTTATCTTTTACCCGATTTTTCTAATATCATGTATCTATGGCCAAATATGGCCTTTTTCAACGGGGGTATATCTTGGTCCACAAGGACTTTCGGGTCATGGGGTAAAAACTCGTGATTTCCTTGATG
>JAKWBJ010000437.1:0-2500 GCA_023159175.1 Wohlfahrtia magnifica | reverse complement strand
TATCATTATCATTATCATTATCATTATCATTATCATTATCATTATCATTATCATTATCATTATCATTATCATTATCATTATCATTATCATTATCATTATCATTATCATTATCATTATCATTATCATTATCATTATCATTATCATTATCATTATCATTATCATTATCATTATCATTATCATTATCATTATCATTTATTCATTATCATTATCATTATCATTATCATATCATTATCATTATCATTATCATTATCATTATCATTATCATTATCATTATCATTATCATTATCATTATCATTATCATTATCATTATCATTATCATTATCATTATCATTATCATTATCATTATCATTATCATTATCATTATCATTATCATTATCATTATCATTATCATTATCATTATCATTATATCATTATCATTATCATTATCATTATCATTATCATTATCATTATCATTATCATTATCATTATCATTATCATTATCATTATCATTATCATTATCATTATCATTATCATTATCATTATCATTATCATTATCATTATCATTATCATTATCATTATCATTATCATTATTCATTATCATTATCATTATCATTATCATTATCATATCATTATTCATTATCATTATCATTTATTATTATTATTATTATTATTATTATTATTATATTATTATTATTATTATTATTATTATTATTATTATTATTATTATTATTATTATTATTATTCATTATTATTATTATTATTATTATTATTATTATTATTATTATTATTATTATTATTATTATTATTATTATTATTATTATTATTATTATTATTATTATTATTATTATTATTATTATTATTATTATTATTATTATTATTATTATTATTATTATTATTATTATTATTATTATTATTATTATTATTATTATTATTATTATTATTATTATTATTATTATTATTATTATTATTATTATTATTATTATTATTATTATTATTATTATTATTATTATTATTATTATTATTATTATTATTATTATTATTATTATTATTATTATTATTATTATTATTATTATTATTATTATTATTATTATTATTATTATTATTATTATTATTATTATTATTATTATTATTATTATTATTATTATTATTATTATTATTATTATTATTATTATTATTATTATTATTATTATTATTATTATTATTATTATTATTATTATTATATTATTATTATTATTATTATTATTATTATTATTATTATTATTATTATTATTATTATTATTATTATTATTATTATTATTATTATTATTATTATTATTATTATTATTATTATTATTATTATTATTATTATTATTATTATTATTATTATTATTATTTATTATTATTATTATTATTATTATTATTATTATTATTATTATTATTATTATTATTATTATTATTATTATTATTATTATTATTATTATTATTATTATTATTATTATTATTATTATTATTATTATTATTATTATTATTATTATTATTATTATTATTATTATTATTATTATTAATTATTATTATTATTATTATTATTATTATTATTATTATTATTATTATTATTATTATTATTATTATTATTATTATTATTTATTATTATTATTATTATTATTATTATTATTATTATTATTATTATTATTATTATTATTATTATTATTATTAATTATTATTATTATTATTATTATTATTATTATTATTATTATTATTATTATTATTATTATTATTATTATTATTATTATTATTATTATTATTATTATTATTATTATTATTATTATTATTATTATTATTATTATTATTATTATTATTATAATTATTATTTATTATTATTATTATTATTATTATTATTATTATTATTATTATTATTATTATTATTATTATTATTATTATTATTATTATTATTATTATTATTATTATTATTATTATTATTATTATTATTATTATTATTATTATTATTATTATTATTATTATTATTATTATTATTATTATTATTATTATTATTATTATTATTATTATTATTATTATTATTATTATTATTATTATTATTATTATTATTATTATTATTATTATTATTATTATTATTATTATTATTATTATTATTATTATTATTATTATTATTATTATTATTATTATTATTATTATTATTATTATTATTATTATTATTATTATTATTATTATTATTATTATTATTATTATTATTATTATTATTATTATTATTATTATTATTATTATTATTATTATTATTATTATTATTATTATTATTATTATTATTATTATTATTATTATTATTATTATTATTATTATTATTATTATTATTATTATTATTATTATTATTATTATTATTATTATTATTATTATTATTATTATTATTATTATTATTATTATTATTATTATTATTATTATTATTATTATTATTATTATTATTATTATTATTATTATTATTATTATTATTATTATTATTATTATTATTATTATTATTTATTTATTTATTTAT
>JAKWBJ010000436.1:0-67622 GCA_023159175.1 Wohlfahrtia magnifica | reverse complement strand
AGTACCGCCCGTTCTTTCGGTGGAATCCACACAGTCACGACTTGCCTTATAGGCAGTTCGGATAAGCAAATTACTTCCAGTTTCGCTCCTGGACAGAGGTCGTCACATTTGCCAATTGTAACACGCCACAATTCACAACCTTGGCACTCTTAGACCAGTATGCGCCTAGCAAGGATATTTCATCCTGAGTACCTTTCCCGTGTGCAGCGATATCCTCCAACAGTGTACGTTCAATTTGCTTCCAGAGCTCAAGTGTGGTCCTCCCATCTGGATCATTCCTATCAATAACAGCAACTTGAACCCTATCTATAGTCCAGGCTATCAGATTTCCATTGCATTCATGCATTGGGCTTCCCACTAATGCAAGGTTTGGCGTCGGGCTTGGAGGTAGCTCGTGCCGAAGCCTTGAGCACCCCCGCGTCTTTTGCCATCTTGCCTTCAACTTTTCCTACTACAGCCTTGGCACTTGAGATGGGTACCGGGGCAGCCTTCACTCCCTCAGAAGAAGGTGATATCATGGCAGCTTCCTGCGCCACCATAAATTTACCGGAATTGATGCCCCAGGAGCACAGACGTAGGGCCATTAACCTCACAAATTAAGAAACAATCTGTCTCTGTTTTCTGATGAGAGGGGGGCCAGAGACAATAACGTCCCACTCCTGACCTTCACTTCCTTGTTTCGACCCCGAGCACCCTGTAGGATGTTTATTCCAAACCAAAGACTTCGAAGAAGAAGTTGTTGTGAGCTCTGAAACAGCATCAATCGAGGACTGCGTCGGAAATTTCCGATCATTCTGTACCCAAAGCCGACGCTTGAGCTAAGATGACAATGTCATCCAGCTCGTCGTCGGTGCTCAAGGACAAATCATCGAGCCCATGCGTGACGCTTGAGCTCCTCTAAGGGGTGGTGTTTCCAGGCGTCAACAACTCTTCCTCTAACTCTTTATCAGGTTGAGCCTGCTGAGTAGCAAGACCCAGATTTAGAAGAGCCAGTGCACTTTCTTCGCCCATAGCGAGTCCGTCATGAGTTTTTACGATATTATCATTATTTTTATTATTAGAATAATTCATATTAAACTCACGAGTACTCGGTAAGGGGATGGATCGTTCATGCAGTGACGGCGTACGTGCACTAGGCAACAACTTATAACCGGTCCATGCCCTAGCACTGGAGGGGAGCCGTTAGCGACGAGTTATCTTTAAGCACTTTAAACACTACGCCGACAAACCGGAGACAATTGAACATATGAAAATCAACATTCGAAGAGCTATTAGCGATATGCTGCGAAAAGTTTGTGAAAATTGCGCCTTGCATGCGCCAGTGTGCGGAAACATGGACGAAATAATACTTAAATATGAATGTCATAAAATTGTCTATCCAATGGAGCCCGCTTTATTGATATTAAAAATATATTTCTTTGCTTTATTATTATTTAAATTTATGTAACAGTGAAAAAACACCCAATATATTTTTGTATATATATTCAAAACATGAAATTGAGCATTGTTTTTATTTTCTCTTTAGTTGTTGTATTAATTTGCCATGCGATGTGGTTCGTCATGGTAAAATGTATGTAGGATCACGGATTGTAATAAGCTTACAAAAACCTTTGTCCTCTATGTTCAACTCTGTCAACTATGCTAAATGATTGCCATTATATCTGTGGCAATCATTGTCATAAGATAAAAGACTATACGACCTAAGTCTGATCCGTAAGTGTTGACACTTTTCAAAAATGAATCGATTGTCTTTGATGGCTTCGGAAATTTGTCATAAAACAGATGAGCCTGTTTAAGATGGTCTTGTAAATTTTACCACATGAGCATAGTTTTTCTTTTTTTGTAAAGTGTTAGTTGTTGCACTCGTCACTCTCATCAACATTTTTATTGCCTGCATCGACATTTTGAAAAGATGTGTATAGAAAAAAATACATGTGTCTTCAGAAAATTACATTACTTACTGATAATACCCGTAATTTCTAGAAATATATGTCAAATAATCTTATATGTATATAAAAATAAATATATGTTTGTATGTTTATAAGCAGAACCAATTATCTTGAAATTTTTGTAATGTCCTTCAGGAAGGGAAATATAGGCTCTTTGAACTTGGACTGGAAGTGGATAAAATGTGGAAAAAGTGTAAAAAATGATAACAGAGATAAGCGTAAAATAATAATTGAAATAGCAGTTGCGAAGCACGCCGGGTTTGAGCTAGAAATAATATAAAATGATAAATATATTTGACAAATATTGCCATATAGAGGGTCCGCCATCTAACGTTATTTTTTCAACTAGTGCTTACTTCGTGAATGGTAACACTCAGTTCATGTCTGATTTGACAGATAATTAGTTGTAACCTTCCGCTGAACGAATATGGTTGTGTATACGCTTCGCTAAGTTGGCCTGAGATCGACTTACAGAAGACGCCGATTTTGCCAAAAAAAAAGGATATTAGCAACATTTGGTTTCAACAGGACGGGGCTATGTGCCACACAGCCGAAGCTACACTCGATGTTTTGCGCCCTGTTTTTGAAGATCGCATTATCAGCCGCAGAGCTGATGTCGTTTGGCCCCCTCGGAGCTGCGATTTGACACCGTTAGACTATTATTGGTGGGGTACCGTCAAAGATAAGTGTTACGCCAACAAGCCAGAGACAATTGACGCTTTAAAGGACAATATTCGTGAAGCCATTGGTGACATACAGCTGCACACAATCGATAATGTGGTTAAAAATTGGACCGATCATGTAGGCTACTGCATGGCCAGCCGAGGCAGCCATATGAATGCTATTATTTTCCATTATTAACCGGAAGCTTGTACTTTCATATGAAAAAAGAAATTTGAGAAAATATTCAGTGTTTTTTTTTATAGCATTTAAAAAAAAATTATTTGGCGGACCCTTTATTTGAAGATAAAAACGTAGCGTAGTCAAAAGTAACGTTGAAATTACCAAAGTTGTTTTTCCGGATAGGTAAATATAATTGTTAGGTATGAACACGACCAGATACCTGTTTTGTAAAAATTACGGCATATATCTTTGAAGATATCTATCCATACAACCGACAACTTCTTATTGGATTCATCTACTTTAAAGCAGAAAAAACATTTTTTAAAAAGGAATATTTGTATATATTTTTTGTTAAATTTTTATTTGCAAATATGGAGATGTAACATTGTATACGCCGGTAATATTTTTTTGCGTTAAAGCCGTCACACAAATGCTGCCTAAATTTTGATATTATCGCTATCGGGAAGAAAACACCGATAGTTCATTAAAAAATAAAGCTATTGAGTAACCTGCAAGCTTTCAACAAAATGGCGAAAATTTTGTATGATTTAAAGTTTTTAGAGACAGCTAAACTTTTTTTATGCTACACTGAAAAGCGCTGATAACAAACTACATAAATATGTGCATGTTTATATTCATTGACTAAAACCCTATTTCGAATAAAAATCAGAAAACCAAACAAACTGTTGCTTTATTCATACCATGAGTGTTTCGTTTCTCAAAAAAGAAATACATACCATAATTTTCGTGTTCCTTTGTAAATTTTATTCGTAAAGTTTGTAGGTATACGCTTACCAATTTTAATTGCTTTATAAACTATTTTTTTGCAACCTTTTTTGGTTTATTTTTCTTTGTTTTAATGTTTTCGAAACGTTTTATTATGTCATGTACGGTTAATTGGCTATTGTCAGCTACATACATACATACATACATATTTTGAATTTTCATGAAGAATTTTTCCGAGTTTTGCAACTTCGATACAAATTTGTCCGCATTTACTAGACATTTCTGTAAAATTAACGGTATTTACTTTAAATACATTAAATATACACACTTATAAGTTAAATTAGTCGTCATAATGTTACAGAATTGCAATCAATTACGTCTAAATGTTATCGGATAAGTTTGGTTTGTACAATAACTTTCAACACGTTTTGCTTTCTAATTTTTCATACAATTAGCCAATTCACAAAGTCTTGTAAAGTTCCAAATTTGAAAGTACTATTTGAGGGCTGTTGTGAACAGTATGCCGTATTGTCATGCAATAAATTCTAATTAAAATTTAAATGTCAAAAAAAAATAAATAAATACGATAAATTTTTTTAATTATTAATTAAAATTTGCTCCTTCCATACTGTCAGCTCCTGCTGATTCTTGGCTCTTCCCAAGATTTAACTTTATTATACATATGCACATACATACACACACATTACATACATATTGGGTATTCGAAAAAGTTCAGTTACAAATTTTACCAAAAATTAAACACCTTTTTTCTTTTGAAGCCAGCTTTATTAAACTAAATGTGTGCCATTTTGGTAGATAACCTTTTCCATTTTTGTGGGTAACACCATTATTCCGTCATTGAAGAGTTTTTTGAGCGAAAAACTTCTCCAATTACGTTTTGCAGCTTTCTACGGAATGTAAATTTAGAAAATTAAGAGAGATCTGGAGAGGTCGAAATAAATGACAAACTGTAGGTGCCAAGTCTGGCTATACAGTGGATGCATCAAACCTTCATAGCCAAGTTTAGTTTCTGCCGGGTTATCAAAGGTTGGTGTGGCCTGGCGTTATTGAAGACTTAGGTAGTTCGCGAACGACCTAGTACGATTGAACTACTCACACGAGCTAAGAGAGTCGGTCATTACAATGAGCCTTTTTAGCTCCGTAGTTCGTTCGGTCGTTTGTTCTGTCATGTTTCTTTATCGTACATGATTCTTCTTCGTTCACGATTGTCTTTAGTTCGTGTGTCTTTTCGCATGTTATATGAAAAGAACATACGTTGGTAGTGCCACCCTGAAATTAACATGTACAATCAGTGTTGTCAGACAAAGAGTTCCATTGGCTCTGTAGTTCATGTTTCTTTTCGTTTGCTTCTTCTTCGTTCATATTTGTTTCATTAATATGTTTGGCACTTAATTTGAAAAATAAATAATTTGCAAATAATATATATAAGCAGTGTTGCCACAATCTTAATATGCAAATTAAGCAAAAGAAATATGAATATACACATTATGTTAAAAAATATATTATCAGTTTTTTCTTTTTATAAATAAATAAACAATTGAAAACTCGTATGAAAAAGTTATAAAACGAAAACAATTCATATAATTGCTCTGTTTTCTTTTTTTATTTAAAATATATCTTTTGTCTCGATAACTTTAATTTTTCTAACGGTCTAATTCAATCAAAAGAATATAAAAAAAGGAAAAACGAATTCTTACAAAGAATAATTTCACATTAATTTTGAGCCTCACTTAAAGAAATAATTAATTCAATGACATTTATGTAAAAATCAGTTTAAACCACGGCAATAAAATAATAAAAACTGCCTGAAATGCTAGTGTACGAGTACATTTGCAAATTTTGCCACAAATATCCTTTTAAAGTGTACCTGCAATAACATGTTATTGCAAATTCTTAATTATTACAATTAAAAAATACCCTTAAAAATAACCGGAATAAAATGTTATTTTAAAAATTATCTGCAAAAAAATGTTGTTATATACGTATGCACCATATATGTGCAATTTTTGAAAATTGAATGGTGAATTTATATAAGGTGAAGTTGTTTGTCCGGCTGATTGCTTTTTTGCGTTCAAATGCTGTCGAAAGTTTTTCTGCGCAGCAGAGACTTATTAAAAAGAATAATCCAAGGATATCGTTAAATTATATCTTATTGCAAAAAACATGCTGCAAAGCGCCTTAAAAAATATAATATATATAATTATGTCTAAATATTCAATGTTTATAATTGAAAAACGTCCACAAAGCGAAATATTTGAAAATTAAAATGTTCAACAAAATAATAATAATTAATGTGAAATCAACTGAATACTAAACTACTGAACTAAGTGAACGACCTAGTTCATTTAACTGAGCTCATAATGAACAATTCCCTTCCAATCCCATCAGACACACATCATTAATTTTCTTGGTGTCAATCATGTTGATAACTGTTTGGAATGTCCACGCTGCTTATACGTAGGTTTTTCCCAATTTTTTTATTTATTTCATTGAATTTTTTGTGATCAGCCGACTGGAGCGGGGTGCATTTTAAACGCTAAATTTAACAGAATGAAAACAAACAAACATTTCGGGGCTATTTTTCTAGTTACAGCATCGTCTCCGTAAACTTTACAAGATTTTTCAGCAGCATCCGATTCATTCTTACCTTTTCAATATAAAAGAAAAAGACAAATTTAACTACACATTGTAACCGAACTTTTTCCAACACCCAATTTAATTTTAAATTTTACCAATTAAAAATATTGTTACATTTCATCTTCCTTAAAACGTTTGTGTTCTTTGAATTACGCTAAATAAAATAAATAATACGTAGTTGTTGTTTTATTTTACAATCTCCTTATGTCTACACTTTAACTTCCACTTATACACAAATTACTCAACACCTTTATTTACTTTATATCTTACAACTTTCCAGAATGACTTTCGCACTATAACTGAACTGCTAAGCGCGATGTGCCACCTTGCATACCAAATCATCATCAATATCGAATATTCTTGTAGTTACTACAAAATTCTATTTACGTCAAATTCAAAAGGTAATAAAATCATAATACGCAAAAGGGAATCAAGCTGGCAGCACCGTTAAACATGCAAGTGCACAGCACAGACAATTAAGACAGTGACAGATACACAAGAGCCATGACACAAGCCAATAAATTAATTAAATAAATTTTGTGTATCTTTCTTTGGGCATTGTTAATTTGCGTACTACTTTAGTACTGCCACCCACTTAAGCATTTCGTCCCGAACTGGCTCATTATCGTTCCTCCCATAGCTCGCTCTAGATGTATCACTTTTATTTTTGATCGCAGGCTACTGTTCTTCTGTGTCCTGTGCACCACACCGTTTAACTTTTTGACTACTCTGTAAAGTCCATCCCAGTTAGATTGCAGCTTGGGAGATAATCCTTTCTTGAGAGTTGTAGAGTAGAACCAGCTGTCCATTATGAAAGCCCCAGCATTTTCTGCTTGATAATACCTGGCTTTCAGCCTATCACGGGCCATTTCTAGTCGTGGGTGCATCGATCAATTAAGTTCTTTGGAACTTTTATTTTTCTTGGCATTACCGACTGGTGCTCTCGATTTGTATTGCTGCAGCTGACTTCAGTGCAGTTGACTATACATCCGGCGGTAGCTTGTTGGCATCCAACCCAATAGTAACGCTGCTTTCATTTTTCTATCGTCTTTGCCACGCGAAGATGTCCTCTGCTAGATTCCTTATGGGACTGATATAACCTTTCATACATTTTTGCGGAAGAAACCAGTATTAGATTGGACGTTGTTTTGATATCTGCACTTTCCCAGTTTCTATATAAGCACCCATATACCAGCTTTAGACTTTCCTACTAAGCCCAATAAGCCTTCATTAGAGGGCTACCTGCTAATTATCTTTACTAGTAGGCCGTTTGTATCTTCACCAGAGATGGATGTTGATAATTGTCGGATGTTAATAATGATCTCGTGGGCCTTATCACCTGTTTTATCAGCGATAGTTTGGTTGCCGTATTTGCACTTTCAACTCCGGTAACCAGTTTCTACGATCAGATCCATCATCATTTTCATAACGGCGTTTATTTATCTGCACTCTATAACCCATTTCAAGAATCTCCCGTCTTTTGGTAAAACAATTGTTATCAATGTTTTGGCTTTCTTATAGCCAGTGTTTTCTCCTTTTTCATGTCTCCATGGTGCCGCAAGTCTTGTTGACAAATCTCCGACCCACCTCAATAGATATGGAACTCATAGACATATTCTCATATAGATTTATTTTTGTGTTCTTTTAATTTGTTTTCGCAAGCCGACTGGAAAACGGAAAATAATCTTTATGGTAGCGACCATTTTCATATTATTACTCCACTATTTCCTACTGTAATAGTCCGAGGCTCTAGTAGCGTCCCAAAATTTGACACCAAGAGGGCTAATTGGCCTAAATATCAAAATTAATGTACTGAAATTGCGTACTACTACAGTCGGCACGTTCATCCATACCCTAAGCCAACAAAAATATTAGAAAAGTTCCCTGGTGGAATATCAAGTTAGGTAAACTAAAATTGGAGAAGAACAGAATTTTTTTTTTTTTTTTTTTTTTTTGTTTGAGACCAGCACTCAGAGCAAGAGCATCTGATTCCTGAATATCTACATTACCCATAGATACAGATGGCAACACACCACCACGTCTGTGTGTCAGAAAACAACATTGGGACTTGCGCGCGATAGAGTCGACCCTGTTTGCGCGACCCCACTCAGAGATTATCGTCAGGTCGCTTGTAAGCGTGTCGTTCATATTCTGCCTTTTCGCCCCTATCTCCAAAAGGCTCGGCCTACGATCAAACGAATATGAATGACAATTTTTGTTGTCATCTGCAAAAGAGTAGATAGGATTAGAAGTGAGAAAAAGAAAGTCGTTTAGAAATATTAGAAAAAGAGTAGGAGAAAGAACAGAGCCTCGCGGTACCACTAGGTTTATCCTGAACTCGTCGGATGAGACTCCATCTATAACCATTCTTATAGAACGATCTCTGAGAAAACTCGATATAAATCGAGAGAAGTGACTACCGACACCAAAAGCAATAAGTTTGGATATGAGAGTCTCGTGCCAGACTCTGTCAAACCTGCCTTGGAAATATCCAGGGCCACAACTTTACTCTCACCAAATCCATGAATGGACCTATTCCACCTTTCAGAGAGTAGCGCCAGCAGATCACCAGTAGAGCGACCCTTTCGGAAACCGTATTGACAATCGCTCAGCAAATTGTTGGACTCTAAATCTTCACAAGGTGATGATTAATCATGCGCTCCATAACTTTGGAAAGTGCCGAACAAACTGCGGTAGTTTTCAGGGTTACTAGCCTCACCCTTTTTAGGGATTGGCGTTACATTAGCAATCTTCCAGCGAGATGGAAAAACACCCGCGCGATAAGACGCACTGAAAAGATTAGCCAATGGACGCGCAAGCGTCGAAGAGCACTGTTTCAGGACCAGCGCTGTAATGCATCCGGCCCAGAAGATTTATTTACGTCGAGACTTGCAAGAACCTTTTTTACTGCACGGGCTCAAAAGAATATACTAGGCATAGTCTCTGAAACTCTTTCAAGTTCGGGCAGTGGTTGAACGCTCTCCGGCAAATTCGAATTACCGGCAAACATTTCACCCAAAAGGTTTGCCTTATCAACCGGGTTAGTGATAGTCATCCTTTATAAGGACTCGAACCGAACCAGCGCTGTTCCTAAGCCTTTTAATGAATGACCAAAAGCTCTTACTTCTCCGCGGAAAAGTAAAAACTTTAGTACGTAGGTGGTGTTCGTATAGAGTCTTTTCGCGCTTAAGTACTGCGACACATGAAGATGTCGCCTGTTTGCGTAGCGAATCAGTATGATCGCATTTGTTATTACGCCAATTTCTGAATGCTTCCTCTCTGGATCTGACTGCAAGCTTGTACGTCTGATTAAACCAATGTTTATTTCTTGATTTAATCGGAAGCTTTCTGGATAGGATGAAATTATCCATTCCTAGCTTTATTATATTAATAATCATTTCGACCATGGCATTCACATTTGGATCAAGGAAACAAAGTTTCCAGTTAAAATGTTCGTAGAAATCGTGAAGCTCAGCTCAACGAGCTTACCCGTAATTGAAAACCAAGCGATTCGTAGCTGTATGTGAAGCGTTGTAAAGAGTTGAGAACGGGAAAGAGGCAGAAATGGTGCAATGGTCTGATTTTCCGAGTGGTGCCAGGACCTCAACTACATACTTTTCAGGGTGTGTAGTGAGGAAAAGGTCGAGAGTATTGTTCTGGTGCCCATCTACACATGATATGTGAGTAAGTTCATTCACTAATTGCGCAAGCTGATTGTGCGCGGCACGTATTGGCCACGTATTGGCCTTCTAGAGTTGTACGGCCTGAATGGCGTAGCCAAGACGAATTATAAACATTGAAATCACCAGCAACAACAATTTCACTGCTCAGGTAATTCTCCAGGATACTCGATATGGAATCGGAAAGAAAGTCAAAGCCAGCCTCTCTTCTCGCGCTTGGGCTTTTATAGAGGAACCCGAAATGCAAAAGATGTGCCCTGATTCCGAACTTAACCCAAAGGCAGTTAAACTCTGCATCATACATCCCAAGTGGTTGCTGGCACTGGTACACAACTTCATCTCGAATATACATTGCAAGGCCCCTATGAAAGTCAAAAACGGATAGAAGATGATACCCAGGGATATGAAAATCCTGTGGATCAGCATTTTCAGAAACCTGGGTCTCACATAAGGCGAAAACATCCGCCCTATAGAGACAAATGTGCGTATATACGGAGAAGAAGTTCGCCCGTAGCCCGCGCTCATTGCAGAAATCAATCCTAAAACGTCCTGCCGTTACATAAATTAAAACAAGATGGATAAGAAACAAAATAAATAAAGGACAAGAAAGTAGGTTGCTGCTGATTGATTATTCAGTAGCCAGTGTTATACCTTCGCTATTGAATAATCTAACAACAACCCCTCCAAGCGGTTTGCACCTAAAGGCTTAGTAGGAAATAAAGGAGAAGAGGGAAAAACAAAAACACTGATGGAAGGATATAAAGGTTTTTTCTCTTTTTTAAATTTTTCACTTCGGACAGTCCGTCATATATTGTCTCTTATGTTCCAATATTGCCCTTCTTTTATTGCCGTTCTGAATAATTTATTCTGAAATATTTATTCAAGTGTGTGTTTTATTTTGCACAATAGTGTTTATCCCGTTTACTTCACTTTATTAACTTTTTGTTATTTGTTTTAATATTGATATTGTGATATTTCTGTTCTGTTTTTTTTCTGTTTTGTTGTTCGTTCCAATATTAATATTCTGTTATTAGTATTTTAATTATCTTTTTTTCGGAACGAGTGCTGGTCACTTTATTGTTTGTTGTTCTTCAATTCTCCATTACGAATTGTTTCGTCAAGTGTTGTTGTAACTATTGTTTTCTTTTCAATATTTTTGGTGTGTTATAAATAAAATTCTCTTAAATTATGTTTGTTGTTATTAAATTTAAAATCGTAATGTTTCGTCAAGTGTATTATGTATATTTATGTTATAATTTTTGTTAATTATTTCTTTCTTCACTTGTGTTTTGAATTTTTGTTGTTCTATTTTGGTTTTTTATTTTTTTATTTATTTATCTTTTTTTTTTTTGATTGTATTTTAATTTAAAAGAAAAAAAGAAATGACACTGAAACATTGTGGACGGACATCAGAAACACGTATTAACGGCACGAACAACAGAACACTTCTGTCTAAAATAATTTGAATCTGACAGGTAATTGGATTTTGTTCCTGGGCTTACACCAACGCAGCTAGCTGCGCGACAAGTGATTCCCTGCGAATTGAAACACTTTCACGGAGATCCTGAAGAATGGCCGCTATTTATTACCTCCTTTGAAAATAGCTACTGAAAGCTGGTTAATCACATGCGGAAAATTTAATACGACTTCAAGCCTGCCTTAAAAGAAAAGCTAAAGATTTAGTAAAAAGTGCGCTTATGCGACCTACAATGGTACCAGAAATAATTCAAGCTTTGCAAATGTATTTTGGACTACCGGAACATATCTTAGAACGAGTGATTGGAAAAGCGAGAAAATTACCTCCGCAAAAAGATAGGCTAGAGTCGCTGAATGATTTTGCTCTTCGTGTAAAAAATATATATTCCACCATGGAGGCTTGAAAAATGGAATCCCGTATGAATAACCCCATGTTAGTGAAAGAATTAGTTGATAAGCTGTCTAGTCAATACAAACTAAATTTGGCAGTGTACCATGAAGACGATCGCGTGCCAATAGTGAAGGTTTTTAGTGAATGGTTTTTTCAAGTCGCGGATGCCGCAAGCACAGTAGCTTCTGTAGTACCAATATTTAAAAACGCAAATGTGAATACATATACAGAAGAAAGATAACCATTTAAATAAAGTGCTATGTGTGTGAAAGTGAACATTAAGTGTCAGTGAGTAATGGATTTAAAAGGCTTTCATTGAAAGAAAATGGGACATAGTTAAAAAAATAATTTATAGCGCCATTGTTTAAATAAACACACAAGTAAATGCTTTAGAAGAAAATTATGCGGTATTGATGGCTGTAATATAAAGCACCAGAGATTGTTTCATAAATATGATAATGAACTAGCATTATCGTCTTCGAGACAAAATACCATTACACAATCAAATAAAACTTCAAGTGAATCAATAAATTCACATTTGACAGCAGAGCAGAATCAATCAAAGACTTCAAAAGAAAAATGGTTTCATAAATACATACGCACTTCTTGATGAAGGTTGTTCAGTATCCTTAATAGTAAAAGATAATTTCGATCTACTTGATATCGATAGCGTGGAGCAATCATTATATCTTAAATGAACAGGTAGTACCATTTGTCAAGAAAATTTATTTGTAAAAGCATCGATTTATATTTCTAATGTATTCAATGGTGACCAATTTAAATTAAACTCTGTGCGTAGAGTGAAAAATTTCGAAATTCCCTAACAGACATTAAATATGAAGGATATGATAGCAAAATATTCATACTTGAATGGACTTCCCAACAGTCCTATAATTACGTAAGTCCAAATATTTTGATTGGTTTAAACAATTAGTCAAATCTAATGGCATATCTCAATACGACTATATAAATAAAGGACTAGATTTACTAAAATCATTATTTAATGTGTTGTTAAGTTCCCGTGTAGGAAAAGTTGCAGTTTACTGTTGTATCGCACAGATGTTCCATCAGATACGTGTTATAGACAGCGATATGCACTCTCAAAAGTTTTTATGATGGGATAAGAATAATGAAATTCATAAGCCAAGTGTTTATGTCGTGCGGGCTTTAACGTTTGGTATTTCATGTGCACCATGCATTGCACACTATGTTAGTGATATCAATGCCGAACAATTCAAAGACAGATTTTCATGAGCAGTAGAAGCGATTCAACATAATCACTACGTAGACAACTTCATTGATAGTGTGGACAATCATAAACAAGCAATCGAGCTGGCGACGCAAGTAAAGTTCCTTCACTCTTCTGCAGGTTTCCACATCAGAAATTGGTCTTCAAATAGCAGTGAAGTCATCAGTCATCTAGAGGAAGGCCATTCTCGGGATCAAAAGCCAAAATATTTAGCAGAAACTGAAAAGGTTATTGGTATATATTAGGATTCTAATAAAGACTCCTTCGTCTATATTTTAAAATTTGACAGACTTCGTCGTGATGTACTCACTAGGGAAATTACTCCCTCAAAAACAGAGCTACTTCAAGTGCTGATGTCAATTTTTGACCCACTTGGATTAATACCATGTTCTACAACAACTTTAAAAATTCTTGTACAAGAAGTCTGGTATTCTGGCATTGATTGGGATATGTAACTACTTGATTCCTTATTACCGTAGACTCAGTGGAAATACTTCTATGTTATTCTCACCACTTTAATGAGGCGAGTAATGTGGAACTGTATACATTTACTGATGCTGATGAAGACGCTTACGCTGCAGTAAGTTATATTCGTGTTTTATATCAAGGCAGTTATGACGTCACTATTGCTGCAGGCAAATCAAAAATTTCGCCGTTGAAACCAATGTCAATACCTAGATTAGAGCTTCGAGCTGCTATTGTGGGCGTGAGGTTAGCCAATAAAGTTGCAAAAATTCGGAGCATTAATTTCATCGCCAAGTACTTTTGGTACGTCTCCAAGACAGTTTCGCAGTGGTTACGTATGCTTCCTAAAAAGTTTCAGCAATTTTATATGCATTGTGTTGGAGAAATATTAGAATCAACGGAAGTAACTCAATGGCGATGGGCGCCTTCAAAAATGAATCCGGCCGATATAGCAACAAAAGTGCAAACGCGTTTGGAGGTGTCTTTATAGTTTTCTGGGCCTAAATTTCTACATGAAGAAAAATCAAAATGGCTGGCTTGTAACAATCTAGGCGAATGCAATTAAGAAGAACTAAGACAACATTTACTGCTTATCAACAAAAATGAAAAGAATGAAACATTCAACATTGAGTATTTTTCCAACTGGAAAAGGCTTTATCGAGCTATAGCAATATTAATACTCTACATGAGAAAACTTAAGGCAAGATGTGAAGGACGTAAACCTCCTAAAGACGTCTCATTCGAAATACTATACCAAGCTAAATCCGCTTTATTCCGAAAGGCACAGAAAAGCGAATTTCCTGAAGAAAATTATCAATTAAAAAAGGGTAAGAGTATTAAAAAGACAGCAAATTAATATCTTTAAATATATTTTTAGATAAAGCGGGCGTATTAAGAGCAAAAGGCCGTGCATTGTTTCTAAGCAACTAAGATGTAATAATACTGCCCACTAGATATCATGTGACATTCCTACTGATTCGCTGTGTACATACATGAAACATGTCAGATGAAACCGTCATCAATAATATAAAAAGTAGATATTTCATACCGAAGTAAGAGTACTGTATAAGAGCGTGAGAAGATCGTGACAATTTTGTACAAACTTAACAGCTGTACCAATTATACCACAAACGACTTCACTACCACCTGCACGGCTAGCAAGTTTCGAAAGACCATTTACATTTACGGGCATTGACTACTTCGGACCTCTCCATGTAACTGTTGGCAGAAGAAATGAGAAAATATGGGCCGTTTTATTTACTTGTCTCAACGTACGATCTGTACGTATTGAAATTGCTAACAGTCTATGTTATGTATTGAACATGTATTACACGTTATTAAAAAGTAAAGAAGCGTTTTTATTCTGTGATATTTATTGTATTTTAATAACTTACTGACAACTTCATTATACTTAACTAAAGAAAAGAACACCAAAGAGTGAGTATGTTGCCATATCGTTAATATCCAACACACACAGAATCGTTAATATCCAACACGCACCCTCCTAGGAATTAATGCTATGTGATATATATTGTTTAATGTGAAGTAAATATTGTAATACTCAATTCAAGGGAAAATAAATGTATGTATATATAATATTGAAAAAAAGTAATTTTGAAAAACATAAGAAAATTGAGTAGTTTACAATAACTTTAAAATATAAAAAATTCAAACAGTAAATCCAATGTTCTTTTCCTCATGTTATAAACTAGTTCATAAATATTTTTCAAAATCAGTACAAAATTAATTTTCATGAGCATTACTTCTATATATTACTCTACCACCTTCACGCGGTCTTAGTTGTCGTTGTGGCAAGTTTTCATCTTCATTTACATTAACATTCGGCACCTCCGTAAGTGACATAAAGGTTGCAAGTGATTCATTGAAGTCACCTACATCAATTTCATGTTCGGCACTATATATCTCTTAATATTTTGACTATTCCTAGTCATAGTACATAAATATGATTGAGCGCCAATTTTCTTCTTAGCGGAGAACACTTGGCCTTATTTGGGTCGTTATAGTCTCCAATCAGAACATTGTCACCATTCGATAAATTCATATTTTGTCTACCCTTGTGGTTATCAGAACTTCTGCTTTGTTTGTCACAAATTAATTCTCCAGTTGTTGGAGGCTTTAAAAAGTTAAAACGCGTCTTCAAATTTCTCCCAAGAAATAATTTCGAGGGAGTCTCACCGGTGGTACAGTGTTTGGTTGTACGATAGTCGACTAAAAACCTATTCACAATTATGTCCTTGTACCTAGTACTATCGTCTTTTAAGTTTGCAAGAATTGTCTTCTTCAAGACTTAACAAAAATTTCCGCTTTACCGTTAGTGGATGGGTGTCCCACAACAATCAATATATGCTTAACATAATTGTTTTCCAAAAATTCTCTGAATTTTGCAAACGTAAACAGACGTCCGTTATCACTTACGAGAATATCAACAATACCATACCTGCAAAATAACTCTAATTTTACCAACAGTGAAGCGCGATGTAATGCTTTTCGTCTTGAGTACCTCGGCCCATTTTAAATATAAATCTATACCAACCAAGAAATAAAAATCATTTACAGGCCATCGAAATCAACATAGATTCTGCTACGGATCGTGTCAGTAGGTTGTCAAGGAATCAATTCCGCCTTTTCAGGACTTGGTAGCAATTCCATGCCGACAAAGTACGAATTAAAAACTCAATTTCCTTGTCAGGCCACCAAACAAACGATCTTGCTAATGCCACCCCAAAGTGAGATCTGTGTAACTCATTTAAAACTTGTTTGCGGAGTTTTGGGCGAATAATAGTTCTGTATCGTCACAAGAAGCAATCATATTCAACTGACAACAGCAATTTGTCACGAAATTTAAAAAACCTTTTTTGTTCAGCCTATGCTGAGTGCCATTGAGAATACTATCCAACAGCTTTGAAAGTATTGGATCTCGTTTAGTGTCCATTGAAATACTCTTAAAATTCAAATGCAAAATGTTATCTTTACTCACATAGTTTATATAATTAAAATCATTACCATTATCCTTACACAAGGGCTGTGAGATAAGAAAGAGATTATCAGCGTCATTATTTTCACCCTTTACAAAATTTACCTTGTAGTCAAACCCAGACAAAATCAATGCCCATCTTTGGATTCTTGCCGAAGCCATGATCGGCAAGCCTTTGTTCTCACCAAAGATTATCAACAATGGTTTGTGATCAGTACACAATTCGAATCTATTGCCAACCAGGTATTGCCTCAATTTGCTCACTGAAAAAACTATGGCAAGAGCCTCCTTTTCCATGGTACTATAATTTCTTTCACTTTTAGATTCATTTTCATTTTCAATTATTAGTAATGGGGATACTTTCCTATAAATTCTTAAATATGCTAAATCTCAAATTGTTACTTATTTATAACTGTTACTATTTTTTTACATTATTTGTTTCTTTTTTCTTTGCAGAATATATTAAACAATTTGTTATTATAACGGAATATTTGTATATATCATGTAGACATCTGTGGCCACTCGCTAATAATCTAAAATATTTTAAATTTAATTCAAATATTTAAAATTTTAGTCAGTAAACGGCCGGTGCTCCACAAATTTGTTGCAAAGCGCTCTCGCTTAAAAAATTTAAGTAATTTGAAATAAAATAATTAATGAAAATTAATAACAAGGAGTGCTCTTAGAAATTTTGTATTTTTTATTTAAAGCCGGCTCATTTTACGGGCAACACTCTTTTTTTTCCGTGTACTTAATATCAGGGTCCCTTATGCCCTTGATGAACGCTTTGGTCTAAATTTGCTTTACTAGTGGGTGGCTTTTCCTTAGATAATTAAGCTGCACTAACCTCTCTACCACCATTGCAAATGCTTGAAGCGACTCATTAGCCATTTGCGTTCGGTAACTTAACTGCATGCGGTACAGCTCACGTTTCGCTCAACTTGCAGTAGCAAGTTTTAATGCAAAAATTAGTTCTAGAGCCTTCTCTTCATCATCTCATCCGTTTCTACTGGCTACAGTATCAAACCGCAATTTTAATACCGCCAAAGGTGTACTACCATCAAAGCAAGCGGTCTTAATTCTGCTAGAACATTCTGGTACTATTCGCACAGGTTCTGGCTTTTTGGCCCTTGCTGATTTTCTCCTCCATTACATTCAACTTTTCATCAACTGTTTTTTCAAAATTTTGAATTCTTGTATACACTCCATCTATCCTCTTACTTATTGACTCATATATTTCTTCTAATTACTCAGTTATTTCTTTAAATTTGTATTCAAGTTGTTTAGAAATTTTTCGTACGTCAGTAAGAATTTCCTCTAGTTTTGTTTAAATTTTTACCATATAATTCTGGTTTTCGGCTATAGAAGTTTCACGTACCTCAACCAAAAGTTCTTGATTATCGGCTCTAGAAGTTTCGCGTAATTATCAGTCAAAAGCATTTTACTCTAAACCTTTTCTTAGGATCATTCTCATCATCAAATTCGTGATCGATGCTTACAACGCGTATACTACAACTTTCTATTTACGTCAAATTCAAAAGGTAATAAAATTATAATACACAAAAAGGAATCAAGCTGACAACACCGTTAAACATACCAGTGTTAGCACCGTTAATAGCGCAGACAATTAGGTCTGTGACAGATACACAAGAGCCTTGACACAAACTAATACATTCCATAGATAAGACCACCACTGTACTAATTCAGTGTATCTTTAAAGTGGTGATATATTGGCAAACATTTGCTTGCAAACCTCGTGTATGTATGCGTGAAAAATAAAAATAGTCAATCGCATACATGGAGAACTTACACACAACGTATGCGTGTGACTACTTTTAACGCATACATACACGATGTTTGCAAATAAATGTTTGCCAATGTATCAGCGGTTTTAGGCATTGTTTATATTCGCAACAATATAAACAAAAAACAGCACACTGAAAAACATAGGTAAAAATATAGTATTGTCATATATTTTTATATGAAAAACAGCAACAACATATTTCTGAAATTCGTAAACTTTTACAGTATACAACAAATAGGGCTGAATAGAACACTTTATGATTTGGATAAATAAATATACTTTAAATTGCAAAAACATACATACATGTATATTAGGGCGGGTCGATTTAAAAATCGCCCAAGTGAAAAGGAAAATCGTATTCTAGGGATTAAAATAAGAAACTTTGCCTAAGGAACCATACCTCTAAAATGAATTCTGATGATCCTTATTTTGACCCAAAGGTCAAATTTTGAAAAATCCCACTTTGACCCATTTAAATGGCGCCAATCGAGTCTAAATGTATGACCGACCACCACTAACTTTGGGGCCGACCCACCCATGCTAGTGGCACCCCCCTGGAACCACCCTGGTAATTTGTTATTATAGTTATAATTGAAGTACCTAACAAAATAAGAATTACATGTTTTGTTTGAATAAATCTATTTATTATAAATATCCTAATCTTTAATTGCTTTGACAGGAAAAGATACTTAGGTTTTGTACAATAGTGTAAATAGCTGAGTTTTAAGCATATTTTGCTTAAAAATTAAAGTTTTTGTTAGCAGATTTGTATTTTTGCATAAAATTAAACAAATTATGTGTTTTTGTTAAAATTTTCAATAAAATTGAAATAGGTAGGTATTATTAGACAACAAGAAATATGCAATATCAATTTAGACAATATAGCTATGGTCTTAATTTTAAGGTAATCTTTTGAAGTGTGCACATAAAATATTATTATTATTTTTTTTTTTTTTTAAATATGTTCAAAAAGATTTTCGCATTTCGACAAATTATATTTAAATAATGAAACATTCAAAATCCTTAAGACTCTCTTTGTAGATATCTTGTAAGCTGACGCATATTAGACAAATATGTAAATGACATTTATAGCGGCTAAAATTTAACTTGTACATTAGTTCAGTTTTTGAAAACCAAAAAATCTCGTAAACAAAACAAAACGAAATTAAAAAAGTATTTTTGTCGCAAAGGCAACAACAACAAACATGAGCGACATAACAGCAACATAAAATAGTAAAACCAAAAATATGTTATGTAGTAAAAAGCGGCGATTAGACGATCCAGCGCGGCTGGTTACCACGGCCTGATGGCAAGCCAACCAGCTCGAGTAATAGCACATCAATAAAAAATAACACATGATAGGAAGAGAAAGGCAGAGAAAAGTGAGACAAGTTTTTTACAGTACCGCAATTGGATAAAACAATTGAAACGAAAGAGGAAAAGAGAAATGTACTTTGCGTTTAAAGGGGGTGATACATTGGCAAACATTTGCCTGCAAACATCGCAAATAGCCAATCGCATCCATGGATAAATTACTTTTCGTTGAATGCGATTGGCTATTTGCGATGTTTGAAAACAAATGCTTGCCAGTGTATCAGCGCCTTTAAACCGCTGATACATTGGCCAATATCTACAGCCAATCGTATACATGGAGAACTAACATATAGCGTATGCGCGTGGCAATTTTTTTTACTTTCCACTCATACATACACGATGTTTTCAAACAAATGTCTGCGAATGCATCTGCGGTTTAAGAAAGTAAAAGATATGCTAAATAATAAAGCGATCTGAAAAGCCGAAGGAACTTTTTTTAAGTGGATGATACATTGGCAAAAATTTGTTTGCAAACATCGCAAATAGCCAATCGCACACACGGATAACTTACTTCTCCATGAATGCGATTGGGGGTGATACATTGGCAAACATTTGTTTGCAAACATTGCAAATAGCCAATCGCATATATGGATAACTTACTTTTGCTTGAATGCTATTGGCTATTTGTGATGCTTGCAAACAAATGCCTGACAATGTATCACGCCCTTAATGGTGCCAAAATAATATGAGGACATTCAGGCACACACAACACAAGCGAGCCACCACGAACAAACTTAATTTGTTTCCACAATCTTATTCGTTCGTTCGTTCGTATACCAAGGAATAGAACGACAATATTTGATTTGTTTTCCATATTAGCCAATCAGAATGCAGGTGATTGTGTACTTGTTCGTATATATGCAGTAGTACACGTTATAGTGGGTATTGTGTAATGTAGCTGAGTTGTGTGTAATTATTAATATTTTACTCTTTCTGTATTTGTTGTATTTGTTTTTATTAATATAACACAACGGACTGGCACGACAATACTAGGTATACAGTTGTGTGTGTTTAGTTTATAAGTTTTTTCTGTCAAAAAGAAAAAAAACAGAACACAAAACAAAAGAAAGCAAGGGAAATATGGACGAATAAAATGTAAATTTGTGTGTAAATAAATGTAAAATAAGTGCCAGCAAGGATACACAGAGCGTTACGACGGAAGATCGCAATTAAATTTAGTTTAACGTTAAGAGACAAGTAGCGTGCTGAGAATTTTTAATAAAGTAATACATCATTTATGCTGCTACTCAATCGTGCATATCGGCTTGTTAATACACGTGTATATACTACTTTATCCAATCCATATATTACTCGTTCACATTTATCATCAATTCAATTCAATATATCTGTTTAACGCGTTGTATTTTCTTATTTTCTTTACTCAATTAAATTTTCCAACTCTTTTATTTACAAATAAACTTACTGTTTTATTTGTTTAGAATTTGACTCCATTTAATTTAACTTATTTTTTTAACGGGCACTCCTAAACAACATAACTTAAATAATGAAATAAACAAATAAATAATAAATGTGTGATAAATTCTATTTCAGTAATAAATAAAACACAAGTAAATTATCTGCTTAAATTATAACGAAAAAGAATAAATATATATATATATATATATATATATATATATATATATATATATATATATATATATACATATATACATAACTATATGTATATGAAAATGTTAATAATATCAAGATAAAGTAAATAATAAAGTTATAAAATATATTTAATATAGGTACATATATTAAGGTGATATAAAAATATTAATTAATGTCCGTTTTTGTTAAAAAAAAGTTTTAAGCTTTGATTGTTCTGTTAACTCCTGCTGCGTATAAAGTTTTTTTTTATTTATTAAAATCGTTTAAATAAAAAATACCTATATTTACTACTGATTGTCACTTAAATATACATGTTTTGTGTGATAATACTTATAATGATAATATTAGAAAATTAATTAAAAAGTGCTAAAACAATCAAAAGCCGTTACTCAAAATATCCACGGGTAGCAAGCAGGTTTTATAATAATGCAAGGCTTGATGTTCAGTTGTAAACAGAGTCTATCATTGCCACTACCACTTCACGGACGTTGCTGCTGCTGTCAGATTATTAGAAAAAAGGTATTTTAATAAAACAACACAAAAAACGATAGATATAATCGTTTAATAAGAAATTATTTTTAAGGCAAAGTATGTGTATACACGTGTAAAAGAAGCATTTCATTAAATCTGTACAAAAAAATTGATACTGGCATAGATTTTTGAAATACATACCTATTTGTGTTTTTTTTAAGTATGAGTTTAATATGCAAATATTTTATGCAGTCATAATAATAACTTTTCTACTTTATGTAAATGCTTAAAACCGACGATACATGTTCAAACATGCTTGGCGAAAATTGTATTTTGTAGCATTAAAAAACATGCGAGCATGTTACCATTTTTTATTTTTCAAGCATGCATACAAAATGTTTTTCAAACATGTTTGCCCGTTTATCAGCCCTTTAAGACCTTCGTTTGTTTCTAACTACCTACTGCTCCTGAGTATATGAATTAGCTTTATACAGTATCGAGCATAAAATAATGCAACGCTATCAACATCGTCTTTAAGTGAGTATCCGTACTAGATGTAAGTGGTTATATGCATCAATTAAAAATTTAATTGACATATATACATAGTTACATACAATAAAATAAAGATAAATAAAATTTTTATAGACAATTTCTCCGAATTGTCGACGATTTCTAGCGGTGAGGACCAGGTATGCAATTGTTTTTAGTCCAGTCCAACTTCTTATGGTCTCAGCCAAGTCATTTTCTTACGACCAATTTCTCTCGTTCCCTCTTTTCTTCCTTGCCTTCCAATTGTAATAGCTCGCATGATGTTACCGAAGTAGGATTATACCTTTGTCGTTACCAGGCGATTTTCTTGAACTTTTGATTTTAATGGTATTCTCAATGTCTCGAAACCCAAATCTTACACATACATAAATATGTACATAATTTAAATAGGCATTAGTTAGAAATGCAACTTTCATGGTAGAAGTACACTTGTGCTCATACAATTAAGTCACTCATAAGAAAATCATAAAAAACAAATAAACAAAATTATTTATTCGAAGGCATTTATGAAAAGGAAAAAATTAATCGAACTAAATATATTATGAAATGTTGAGCCGCACGCCATGTGTATTTTAAAAAGAGATACAAAGATACAAAGGTATGTGTTTTGGGGAATTGCGTCTAGATTTCTCAAGTTTCTTCTTAAAAATGAAGTTTTTACTGATTTCAGTATGTGTTCCTAGATGTTTCGTGCGCTCCTTCAGTCACTCTTTAAGTTGTCATTGTATCTGTCATTCTCATTCACTAAGAGCATATGTCATAGCATGTTCAGTAGCTTCCACGAAAGTTTTAGTTCAGTGGTTCTTAATGCAGTGGTATTCACAAAGAAAAGCACGCTTAAAATTAGAGTGTACACCGAAACTAAATTGCTGCAAAGAAATAGGTATTTATACCAAATATAAATATGCATAAATATATGTCAATTGTAACCAACCAGTGTACTAAAAAAAATTTTGTATCTGTTTTTAAAATCTTTAAAACAGACAAAAATCTGCTATATTCTTACCCTGTTCAAAGCTAATAAGTTACTGAATGAAATTTTTGTTTCACACACACGTTTCTCGTTGTAATTATGGCTGCCGTTTGGCACGATGAAAACAAAGCGTATGATTTTTTATGAACGATTTTGTAGCGTTGTTAATTTATTAAAATTGCTGAAGTTTTTTATACGGAAATGAAATAAAAATAGCTTTCCAGAAATTATAAAAGCAAATACAGCACGGTATGCAAACTATTCAAAGTAAAATATAATGTAATAAAGATTAGCGATACAGTTGGTTTTGGCACATTTCAAGACCAACTTCTTTATAACGAAAAATTTAATATAAAAAATATTTTCTGAGTCTCTTAAAAAAAACAGTTCATTGTAAAACTTTTCGTACAAAAATGCACTATATCTATAACGAAAATATTCTGAACTAGTCTTATATATATTGCATATCTAACGAAATATTAACTCAAAAGCCTCCGTACAATGAAGTAAAATGTGTGGCCCAGCTTTAAAACAACGAAATCTAAAATCTATATTCAAAGTATTTATTCAAAGTCAGAATAAAAAAATTTAATTTTAATAAAGTCCGGTTAATGATTGGATTTGAAACTTGCGTAAATAAACAACAATTACACAATACTGTATTAAAATCTAACAAAATAAAAAACACAAAAGAGTTTAATTTTTTACTTCTTGTATAGAGAAATTTTTATTAAAATAAATTAAATTTTTATTAAAATAGCTTCGATAAAAAACCTTAGTTATATTGTTTCGTAATTTTTCAAATTTCGCTACAAAAATTTTTAACTGATACATGCAGGTGAAAAAAATAATAGAAACACATTTCTTTTTAACTAATTTCATAAAACATTTGATACACACTTTCTGAGAAATTCATATGTTGTTTTATAATTTATTAATGTTCTAAAAAAAAAAAACAGCAAAAATTATTTACAAAAACCTAATTTAAACCCAAAAATTTTATTCATGTTCAAAATTAAGGTTGGAAACAAATGAAACGAAGTTCAAAAACTTTTTATTAAGAACTTCATGTATTAGAAGATAACGTAAACTTATAGACAACCAAATCAATTCAAATTATATACAATCAAATAACAATGATGCTTATCAAAATAGAACATTTCGTTATGAAAAAAGCCAGATATCCAATAAATTTTTTGTGTGTTTCTATTATTTTTTCCACCACTGTGTGTATAACAAATTAATATCTATAACAAGGCATTTTTCGGGTATCTTCAGATTCGTTATTTCAAAGTTTCTCTGTACTTTGTTCGCTGGAACATTTCTAATTGCTTTTGACAGTTGTTCTTGGTGTTTTTGTTAAATTGTGTAAATGATGCATGATAGCAATGGAAGGTAAAAAATAATAGTTTAAAGATATACCCATGTATTTATATAAAATATTTATTTTTTTTAGCAAAAACAAAAGCAAGAGAAATATATCAAATCGAAAAACAAATGGAATCAATGCAGCAAGCGGATATTGTTTTGTTTGTTTACTTTTCTTTTAGAGACGAAACAGAATACGTCTGCAACTTCAAGCAAAAACGCTGTCAAAAAAAGATGGCCCATAATTAAATCGACAGCCGCAACTTCAAATACTATCGATTGCCCTTTTTGTTTTTATGTTTGTTTTGCTTTTTTTTTTTTTTTGTTCCAAGCCAAAAACATAAGTTTTTTGTTAATAAAATGCATAAAACTCAGTGAAAGTACGGCAACACCACGTACTGATTGTGGGAGAACAATTGAGAAAGTAAGAAAAACCGCTGTCAAAATAAAATAGATTCTATCTCACAACTGCTTTTGTCGACGGTTTTTTGTATCATTTTGTATCGAAAAAATCGTCAAGCCCCAATTCTGTTTCACCTCTTTGGATTGTCCCATTTGAAATGAAAGAAATCAGTACATAATAGAAAGAAAAAAAATCAGTACATTTATCTTCTGTATACACAAAAAGGTGTCCTATGTTCGTCATTTAATATCTCGAGAACCACTTAACCGATTTACAAACCAATACATGCGTTGGAAGGGTCTACTTTCACTGACTGTCTTATTCTAAAAAACAGGCGTTGTCACGCCCATAAAAATTAATATATGTCTATATTTTCAAGACGGTAACAGTAAGTCCCTAAATTTGCTTCAAATAGGATCATAGTCAATGTAAATCATCTGTAGAAAAATGACAAAATTGGATAAGTGGGCATGGTACTTCGCATACAAAGTAAATATTGATTTTTGTATAGCTTGAGGATGATAAAGTTAAAAAATTCATATTAATCAATATATTTCCCTTAAGCTGTTTTAAATAGAATAAGTTTTGCTTTTGTTTGTATTAAATATTGTTTTTATTAAAAAATGCACTGATTTTTAATCAAACAAGAGCAATCCTTTCTGCGTTGCTGTGAGCCGTTGTTTTGTATACCTATAAATGTATTTCTCATAAAAAAATATAAAAAAAAGTATAAGAAAAAACATACATATCATCACAAAAGGACAACTTATTTATTTAAATATTTTGTTTAAACTCTTTTAAATAAAATAAATTTTGTTTTTGTTTGTATTGAATTTTGTTTTTATTAAAATGTGTGTTACTCTTCCCGCGTTGCTGGGAGCCTTTATGTTGTATACCTATCAAATGTATATCTTAAAAGGACAACATAATTTTATATATATAAATAAGAATACATATACATATAGCTTTTACCCGGTGTGCTTTGTGCAATACCAGCTTATACATTCTCCCGCTTTTTGCTGATAGATAATGAAGCATTGAGTGTTACCGTTTTCCACACATGCAAAATTCCAAATCTGGTATGTGTAGGAGCTGCCACGTTCACTTATTTAATCTTGCCCACTTATTGCCTAATGATGTGTCCTGTCCAAGAAGTTGCTTAAACCAAAGATATAAATAAACAAATAGTTACTATGCATAGAAATTATCACGTCCACTTATCCAATTTCACCGGCTGTAAAACTGATGAATTGTATTGACTACCAAGTCATTTATACCAAATCCAGAAACTTCTCAAGATATACAAAAATCAATACTTACTTTTTATGGGAGGTACCATACTTACTTATTCGAGTTCACCCACTTTTTGACTGATAAATATAAACAAAACTAAAAGCGTACGTGTTAATGTGTCGACGACAGCCAGCTAACACTTGAAAACTGCCAACTAGAGGAGACAAAAAAGTACGAATACTTGGGTAGCATAGTAGACGATGTTGATAGAAAACGCTAGCTGATTTGAAGAACAGGCTACGCAAGCTAAAACATGTGGGCGCCCGCTTATGTACGGTATGGAGTTGTAGGCAACTCAATTTTCCTACGAAAAATCTAAATTTTCAATGCATGCGCAAAAGTGCAAAGATTTATAAACAGGTGCCTGAGAAGTATTTTTGGAATTTGGTGGCAACGGACAGATGGTAATATAAAATTAATCTTGGCCTAAATATAGGTGTAACTAATATTACCCTGCATAAAGTTTAAAAAGTGCCGACTTTGATACAGTTCTACGGTTTCTAGGCTTATAAGCGCAAGGCGGTTACGATACGCTGAAGATTTGGTATTCCATCATATATTGCGAAGACAAAACAATAGATATTGGTTTTTAACAGCTTCTAATTTTTTTTTGAAATATATAGGTTACATTGAGGATCCCAAATTACCGATGCATATTCAATGACTGGCTTTACTAAGGACGTAGACAAAAGTGTAGTAACACAAGGATCATCAAATCCTTTTGCCCAACGGTTTATAACGCATACGATATCAATAGCTTTATATACAGTTAGAAGCACATTAGAATTAAAACTTATTTTCCTATCCACAAACGTGTTTTCCATTTTTAACGACTCTCCATTGACGATATACACATTGTGGGAAATTTAATGTCTAGTGAATGTCATACATAAACTAAACTTACCTGATTGGCACGACTTTTCCTCTTCGTGCTTTCTTTTACGTGCAGCTTCTTTATCTTTTCGTTCCTGTGCCTTTTTCTCAATTCGATAAAGCCATATTGACACCAGCCATGCAACCAGGACGTGTTTTTTGCCTCCGCACTTCTAGAAATAGTCTATTTTCTAAAAACCGAATTTTTTAGAGCATCGATGGTGGCAGTATAAAATAACTCGTTCAGATTTTCAAGAAATGTTTCAGCAACTTGCTTTTGGGTATTTAATCTTTTCTCAGGAACGGTTTATTGAATATTTTTCCACTTTTCATATAATTTTAATAATATGTCACCACACTTATCCTCTTTTCGAATCGGTATACGTGCTTGATGCCATAATATTTGAACGGAACCAATTGCCGATTTAACGCTTTGCTTTGGTAAAGGCATTACATGGCGCATATTGTGAAATAGGACTTGCAAGAACTGACGATTTGACAGAAGTTTTGCGCCAGTAATTTGGTAAGAAACATTCCCAACTAAATAAATTTTGTTTAAATTTTCGTTGGCTTTACGTGTTTTATCGATTTGAGTGCTTGGTGCTGCTTCCGTAGTCGATTTCGATGACATTTTTAACATCTTAGTCTTATTTTTTATATAACTTTAGAACGCTTGAATAACAAATTATTTAATTATGCTCACTTCACTTAAGTCAATACTCACATATTGTAACAAAATAAAACTTCAATTAATTACGGTTTTTACAATAATGGTATTTGGCGTTATAGCGACAATGTTTGCAAAAGCATCAAATTATCAGCAGCGACCATCGCTGAGGAATACACAGTTTGCAAAAATTCCTGTTATCTGTACCGACTATCGACTATTCTATGAATAGTTCACACAAAGAGTAAAGTGTTCTAAGACAATAATTTTGAACTGCATATGACTCTAAAGTTTTGCCGTTATTGCAACTTCAAAAATACACAAAAAATATCGTACAACCGATATTAATCTTGCGGAACAAACAATATCCACGAATATTTTTTTGGAATATTTTGAATGCTATATTAAAAAAAATATACCAACGAAGCACTCTTAAAACTTTTTTATTAAAATTGCAAATGAGAATCATAATAACATAATAAATAACACCTTAAAAGTTCTTCTTTTTTAAAAATTTAAAACCATGGCCAAAAATTGAGATGTCCCACTTCGCCAGATGTTTCTTTTTACCCCACTCTTCCCTATATAATATTGAATAATGTAAGGAAGAAAAGAAAATTAAAATACATTTGTTTCTTTCAGTATTTTTTGAAGAAAATAATAAATAGACTCGATTAAAAAGTGACATACGTATAAAAATTTATATTTTACCTTTATTTACTAGTTGAATATTTGAAGTCGTTTCCGGGTCCATAAAACATTATTGGATTCGGTTAAAACTTTACATACTTACTTTTAAAATGCAAAGGTACAAAAATCTGACCGGAGTTTCTAAAAATACAATATTTAAAAATAAGGACATCCCTAATATTTACATTTATTTCAGGGACTGCAACGATTATAAGCGATGTTCAAAAAGTTATTTTTTGCTTTTAAAGTTTTTCCAAAAAAGTTATTTTTTAACGGAAAATAAAAAGTCAGAAAAAACTCTTAAAGAGATAGTTTTATTTTTGGTCAAAAAAAAAACTAATTTTGGGAGCTTTTCTGCGTCAGAAAGTAACAGTTCTTTCGGAGTTTTATTTTTCGGTCAAAAAATTATAATATTTAGGAGTTTTACTTTTTTTCTATTAACTGACATTTCTTGTTCGCGACGTTATTGTTGTTGCTGTAAATATATTTATAATAAAATACAGAAATAAAATGCGACTTTATTTCTTGAGTTTTTTTTTTTCACAAACTGAACTCTTTATTAAAACAGTTATTCTATTTAAACTCTAAAAGAAAACGGAAAATAAAAAAGTTCTAATACTATATATTAAATTCACACAAGAAATGCTGACGTTTGCGTCTGGCATTCTTGTGGGAACGAAAATAAAAGATTTAAATATAATTATAAATTTATTTGACTTCCCCACCCCTCCGAGCAAACGGATCAGGGTAGTCTTTAAACTTTAATTCAACCTTATTCTTTTGCTTTTTACAACATTTAATTTTTAAAATTAAAATTACAATTATCATTAAAAGTATCAGCATCAAGATTATTTTTCTACCTTGTGCTAAATTATTGTCAAATTCTATGTATTTTATCTTATTTCTATCTTTAATATTTTGGAACTACATCGTCTAAAGTAAAGTTATCGATAACTTTAGTAAAATTAAATTAGTTTAAGCGTATTAGGACCCCGTGATTTAATTCATTAAATAAGTTTTCAAATACAAATTATTTTATTTTAATTGTACTATTATCGAATTTAATAATGTTGTTTCCCCTGACAAAAAATGGCTGATGATTACAATTATGGTTTGTCCTGTAAAAGTCAATCAGCTCTGTTATGACCAAACCCGATCTCAATTCCCTAACTGAAGATTCCTTATTAAAACTCAATTTACAATCATCAGGCATTGCATATGCAGTCATTATCATGTACTAAAAGATTTTTTCTCACAATATTTTTTCCTGTTTTTCCCTGTGTTACAACCTGTTATATTGGATTGTCTAGTTCCTCTTGTCGATCATTTCAATTTCGATCGATCAAATCTCTGAAATATAGTGTTTAAAAAAACGATTTCACATTAGCTTACAAATTCATTTAGTAATCAATAAAAAATAATATAACGTGTAATAATAAATCTAAATTACAAAGAACTTTATTGAGGAGCAAAGAACTATATAAAAAGTAAAAAATTTGAAATCACAAAAGAAACTAATGCAAAAATTTATTGGTAAAAAAACTAATAAAAAAATTTCAACAAAAAAAGTAGTCGACATTGACAATATTCTTAAAATATAAAACATTTGTTGTTGGCTTAAAAACGAGTTGTTTTTTCTTTGCGTCTTATAACCTCTCTTAAGCGTTCTGGCATAGATCTTACTGATTTTTTGTGTATTCAGAATCAATATTGCAGGATTTCTTTTAACTGATTTTTATTTGTAAAGTCATGTGATATAATTTTTTCTCTAAGTGACTCCAGAAATATTCAATGGGTCTTAGATCTGGAAATTGTGGCGGAGTTTTTATGATTTTTGGGCACTTATATAAAAGCCCAACCTTTGTATTGATGGCCAAGAGCTTGGGATCATTATCTTAATAGAACTGAATACGACCTAATTTTCCAGCGTTCTCTCATAAATTTTTCTTGAGCAGGTCAATATATTTGTGATGATCCATAATGCCATCAATAATTGCTAAATTGCCCACACCTGATGCTGCCATACACCCGCAGATCAAAGCACCACCTCAGCCGTGTTTTGTAGTTTGTACAATATTTCTCTATTCCAACTTTGTATTGGGTTTCCGATATATTAAAACCTTTCCATCACAGTCAAAAACGTTATATTTGCTTGCGTTAGCAAAAATAACATCCATCCAGAAATCAAGAGGCTTAGACCCGTACTCTTTAGCGAAATATAATATAATATTCCTATATTTCTTGGAAATGTGGAGTATCTTCCTGGCAAATCTAGCATGGAAATCGTGTTTTTTAAATATTTTTTTTCTGGGGTGTTACTGAAATGCCTAAGTGCTCTTCGGTACTCTTGGCTAGTGTAGATGCATTTACTTTGGGATTCCTTTTACTTCACGCATTACTCGTCGTTCATCTGCTTCTGTAAGCTTCGAGGACAACCACTTCTATCATTGTTTACCACAGTTTTCTCACTTTTATTTTTATTATATAATGCATGTTTTTCTTGATTTTTAAACTATTTATGATATGGCGTTTTCAGATTTTCCCAATTTAAAATGATGAATTATTAAATTTTTTATATCGACAAAGGTCTGTTTTCCTTTGTGACTCATCTTTACGATCATATGCACATTAATGGGAAAAAGTGTTATGAATTATGTATAAACCTAAATTCTAACGGTACTAATAACAGTAAAAATATAAACTATAAACTGAACTAATAGCCAAAGAAAAGAAGAATACGATAATTGTCGAATACTTTTTTTTGCTTTGAAAATGTTAAATTTTTTGTATTTCTAAAATGCACAATAAATAATGTAAATTTTGTAACTGTAAATCAAATAACAGTTACGACGTAACAAAATACATTAATATTTCATGCAAAATATGTAATTAATAAACATTTTAAGAAGATTTGCTAAATAATATAAGTTTTTTTGACCACTATAGGTTTCTGTCGCGAATCTTGGTATTTGAAGAACAAAGACTATCTTTTTGTGAGAAAACATTACATTTGTGTTAGGGAAAGGCAGAGTCTATATTGTGATATTGTACATAGTTTTCTCTTCTTTGGTTAATATGTCATGGGAAATCATGTTCTGTTTGCTCATCATTACTAGGTCAGAAATTTTTTCTATTTGCCTACTAAGAATGTTGAGGTCTGCATAGGTTCGCAAGACAACTTTAAACCCTTTAACCAGAGTTTCTTGTAGTCGACGACTATACGCCACTCTTGAATATCCGAGTTGTCCTTCCTCTTAGGGACCACTTGGGAATATCTATACAATTTTGTTAGATTCTATTTGTTTTTATAAAACACGTGTGAATATTTTGACAGTAAGTTTTTTTAATTTTTTTCTTTCCTCTTCTTTTAAATGATCTGTATAATTGTGGAGTTGATTGCAGGTAATCTAGTTTTTTATTGTTGTTAACCACTATGGACTCCAACGGTTGCTGTTTCTGAAGCTGTTGTTGTTTCTGAAATTCGACGTTGTTTAAACAATGGCCGTTGTTATTTTCGATGTTACCGTTGTTCTAGCAGCAATTCTCTTTTTCGTTAGTTTAAAGGTAGAATTAGCCGAACACAAACATAGAAGCCGTAAATGTAGTCGTGTCAGCCGATCGCTTTTGTTATATGAAAAGCTATGAAAGTGTTTACTTGACCATAATGTAATGTAACTGTAACGTCCAAGTAGAAAAATAGAATTTGACGGCAACGTTACGTGATATTTATCAAGCAGTGATGGGCTGTTTGTATGTGGAAAGTTATGGGGGTATTGTTACTCTTTTTTTGGTACTTACTTTTTTTGGTAAATACATAAAATATTAAATATGTTTATTGTTTCAAATTAGTTTTTTTTTGTAAAATCTAATAAGAGCATTTGTCAATCAATCGTATGTGTTTCTTTGTTGTAAAAGTTATAGGTTAGTGTGACTTATATATTATGTATGTATATAGTACGTTGATGCTAAGGATTGCAAAATAATTGTACATACATACAAGCGTAATAATATAAGTAAAAATACACATAATAGATAATATAAATAACATTATGAATAAAAAATATAAAGGTTTTTGTAAGTATAATACATTGTATATATCCAGTAATGTATGTATATGAAAAACCAGAAATATAATCTAATTACATATAAATGTTATTCTATTATTCTGTTTTTTCGACCTTTATTAATCAAATATTAATAACTATTCAAGCCTAAGATATTTTTAAATAAAAATTTATTTAGTTTTTTTATCGATATTTCGCTACTTCTTTGTGTAGCTTTGGCAGAAAATATGTAATCAATTATATTTATTTGCAATAAATTACATATAGATGTATATATTTATTGATATAAAAATAAAACAATTTTATTTAAAAAACCTTAAGCTTCAGACATTATTAAAATTTAAATATGAAAGTTAAAAGTAATGTCTTGGTACCATTTAAATAATTTCCGTACTTTTTTCACATATGTAATTTCAAATAATGTACAAATATTTAAGTGCCATCAATGTTTTTCATAGCTGTCATTATTTTTTTAATATACACGTGATTGTGTTTGATGTATGTATACCTAAATATTTTATTTCTTCTTTATGTCATAAACATATGACACGTTTTTAAGTGTTCTATAAGTGGCAATATACGATATACGATACATTTACGATTTCTACGTTCGGCTAATGAGGCGTTAACTTTCTTTTGGCTGCTGTTGTCACTGCTGGTATAGGCTGTTTCTTTCTCTTCTTCTAGTTTAATTATTTTTTAATTTACACTGCTACCAATAAAATTCAGACGTTTAAAACCCGTTTACGCATCACTTTTGTTTCACAATAACAGAAATTCGTTCCTTCTACTTTCAGTTGAACAGTTCCGGTCACACAGTATAATTGTCTTTGCTTATGTTACGGTTTTTTTTTATTTATTAAATTTTTTATTTTTATTTTTTTAATAATTTGTTGTATTTTTTATCTGTTTAAAATTTTTCTTTTATGTTTATAATAGTTGTAATATTTTTAATACATTTTTTAATTTATTCGTTGTGTTGTTTTCGTTTACCGACTGCGCCAATAAAATGCACATATAAAATGCAATTTTATTTCTTGAGTCTTTTTCAATAACTGAACTTTTTATTAAGACACTTATTCTACTTAACAAAGTTCTAATATTACATTAAAACTTCACAAAAGAAAATGCTGGCGTTTGCGTCTGGTATTCGTGTGGGAACGAAAATAAAAGATTTAAATTTAATTATAAAACATTTATGTGACTATATAATCCCATTGTTTATATTGGTTTTTCTTGTTTTGCTTGCCAATAATGTAATAAATAAGCATAATTGTTGCATTTGGAGTGAGGGTAATCTAAAAGCTTTTGTCGAAACACCAGTACATCCACAGAAAATTACTGTTTGGTGCGCTTTATGAACTGGCTTAGTCATTGGTCCATACGCCTTCAAAACAATGGCAGAATTTTACTGGCAATGGTAAGCGATATAGGGGCATGATTAGAAATTTTTTTGTATCTTAATTAGCTGGCATTAAACTTGCTGACATATAGTTTCAAAAGGACGAAGCCACATGCCACACAGCGCAATTGAATTACTTACATCAAGATCGAGGGACTTGAAACTATTGGATTATTTTCTTTGGGGTTATCTAAAGTCACTTACGTCGATAAACTAGTGAAAATTGAACACCTGGAAATCAACATTCGAAGGGTTATTGGCGAAATACGGCCGCCTATTCTTCGAAAAGTTTACGAAAATTGGTGTTCCAGGTTGCGCCTTGTACGTACCATCCATGGGGTCCACATGGTCGAAATCATTTTAAATAGTAATGTCATAAAATTTTCTATCCAGCAAAGCGCGTTTCATTGATATTAAAAAAAAGATGTCCTTTTTTTGTTATGATTTAAGCTTGTGTTACTGTAAAAAAAAAAACACTCGATGTAAGGCAAAAAATATGAATTAAATCATTATTATATATAACACTTTTTTTGTATTATGAGATGCTAACAAACAGTTTGGTACCTATACCCATAACTTCTTTAAAATTAAAATTTTCTGCATCATTTCCATTAAATTTTAGTCAAACACAAGCTATTTCTTCTTCTAAGCTTTTACATCCTTTAATTTAAAATGAGTTGTTGATTCAATGTCAAAAAATATGTTAGAAATGATATTTGTAACAAAAGACAATTAATCCTGCTTTTCCATGGTTGATAATTTCCGTGTAAAAACAGGATTAGGTGTAAAATAAGATTTTTATATAAAAGGAGTTTTATTTTATGACAGAAAAAATAAGACTCCCATAATAACTATTTCTTATGGAAAAATAAAACTCCCAAATGAAATAAAACTCATTTGGGAGTTTTATTTTATGAAGGAAAATTAAAACTCTCTGTTTATAGGTTTTATCTGACCTTTTATTTTTCCTTAAAAAGTAACAGTTAATCAAAGATACGCAGACTGCGTAAGACCTACTCAATAAGATTATTTAGGTACATATATGCATGTCTGTCGGCTCTAAAATCATAATTTTTTAGTTTAATTTTTGGTGACTGTTATTTACGGTCCCTGATTTATTTAGATTTAGCATCATAAGATTATTTGAGCACCATTTATAGAAATACAAATCCTATTGGTAGATATTACTGTCGTCAGTATATGGCAGAATATTGCTATGTCGCATGTCATTTTGATGAACTTCAAAAAAATACAGGACCAAGATGGCTTTCCTGAGGAACATGAGATGTAGCTTCGATATACATATGTCCAAATTTAGATTTTGAATTTTTGAATATAATACATTACTTACAATTGGTTGAGCCAGATGCACTGTTTTCAGCAGTACGCGTATTTTTTATTCATGATACTGCTTTCTGCATAACACCTTAAACAGTACGCTAAAGTACTTTATTGTAGCTTTTATTACCTCTTTTTGTACTTTTTTATGTATATTGAAAGTTTTTAATAAAAAAAGATATTTTAGTATAGAAAACAAGTAGTTTGAAACATCCCGACGCAGTTGGCTCTTTCTTTTTTCGACTGTTATTATTCCAAGATTGATAGAGCAATGTGGATTCAAATTTTACGTGTGCTAAAATCAAAGTGTCTAATATTTTAACTAAAGGTAGGGTACATTTGACAAAAAATGTATTGTTTAAAATTAAATAATTAAAAAACCATTAAATTTTTTCGCACTATTATTTGGTATTAAATAATTTTTTTTTTAATATTTCTATGAAGTAGTGGTTAAACTTTGTTTAAACAAATATTTTCTTCAATGTGACGCTACCTTTAATTAAAATTTTAGAGATTTTGTTTTGGATGGTATCAAATAAGTATTTGCCTCAATGTGACCGTATCTAATAGCCTTTTTATACTTACGTACATACATATCAGTGAAACCCATGGAAGATGTTGAAAATATGAAACACACGTTTGCATCTGCAACATCCAACATCCACTATCAACTCAGCTGTCAAATTAAAGAAAGACGCATAATTTTACCTAATAAAAAAAAATCAAAAATGGATTTAGGGAAGACATTTATAGTTGGGTTTGTTCTAACAAGGCAGCAACTAGTCCATTAAACCTTTTGAACCCGCATTTTTAGCAGCTGTTTAAAAATACTTTTTTCATGATGTTTGCAGTGGTTAGATATATATTAAGAATTTTAGAATATTTCATATAACTGCATTCGTTAGATCCGTATATATTGAAGGTTGTGTATTAACAACTTTGGGCCGTTATGGAGAAAACTACACTAAACTACACATTTTTATAATATATTTTAAATTTTTATTGAAATTTCACCTTTTATAAATAATATTCTATTTTTTTTTATAGAGGCATGATTTTTAAAGTTTCTTTTGGCTTCGCACTAAATAAAAAATCTGAATTTCGTTAATAGCGACATAAACGTTATTTTTTGTTTCCATTCGTATTTTAGGAACCACAATTGACTTATTAACTGCGTAAATCTATAACGTAACGACAGTACTTTTTTTATTCAAGATCAAAACAGAACTAAAAACTAATATAACAAAATTGATTATTTATATTGTTACAAATATCAGGTTGTGCACACCTGCGTTTATTACGTTGCTAAAATAAATAAACAAAAGTCGCAAAAACTACTATACGTGCTGCTTGCAAATAACCAAATCGACAGCAACAAACATTAGCAGAAATAAAGTAAATACAAATAGAACGGAGACAACAATAATTAAGCAGGAAAGAAAACAAGTAACAGAAAATAACAAGCAACTACAAATACTATGAGCTGAAAGAAGTAGATGTTTACATTCGCATTGCTACATAAGAACTAAAAAGAGAGTACGGAAAAGAAGTGAAATCTACCTGAAATATCGAGAGCTTTCGAAGTGTTGCTTACTCAGCCATATAAAAAGCACATCGGTGCGAACAACAATCAGTTTATTTGGTGTAAACTCAGCGAACGTGTTATTGGTTTGAACCCAGTGTTAAGAGAGTTTAGTGTGGTTAAACTCTGTTTGAAGGGGTTGTGATCGAACCTAAGTTGTAACTACGATCGGGTTGAAAGATCTTTAAGTAGAAAAATCTGTCGAGTATAGGCTTGCAAGATGTCTTTGATTTCGCTTGATTTACAAGAATTTCTACTGCTTGTCAAGAATCAAGAATAACATAATTTGGCAAGATTATTTAAAGCACAATTTTTGAAAGCTATTATTCTAGCACTGTCGAACATCTGGATTTTCTGAGCGACAAACTGATCTTATTGAGTTTGGCAGACCTTTACGAAATTTAAATTTATTAAAAAGAGTTCGTGCAGAGGTCAAAACAAATGATAATCTAAAAGTGAAAGATCTGGACTACATGGTGAAAGCATCAAAATTTCCCAGCCAAGCTTTCTCAGTTTCTGCCAGGTTATCAAAAATGTGTTTAGTTTCTTTGCTATGGTGAAATACAACACCATTACTGTTGATTAATTTGTTCATTTAATCGAACTGTTTGCTTCAATCTCATTAATTGTTGACAGTCGATATCAGAATAAGCCGTTTGACCAGGTTGTAGAAGCTAAACAATTTCCATCCAATTCGACTAGACATACAGCATTACTTATCTTGTTGTCAATCCTGGCTCTGTCACCGTCTTTGAAGCTTTACCTTGCTTCGTCCATGATCTTTCCAGAGATTATTGTCGCACGTGATCCATTTTTTATCGCCTGTAATTATTCGCTTTAGGAGAGTTTTAATATCGCTCAGTTTCAGCAGTGAATTCCAAATTTAAATTCGATGCAGTAAATTTTTACCTCATAATTCATGTGGCACCCAAGCATCGAACTTCTTGGTGTATTAAGCTTTTATTATATGGTTGATAACTGTTTGGTGATGAATAAAACCGTCCCTAAACCTTAATGAAAATACGAAAAAAAATTACCGTATTGGCCGAGTCGGTTCAAGATTTTTTTTCAAAGTTAAGGTTTTGTTTTTTAAAAGTCAAGAATTTTGCAATGTTGCATCTGGCAACCTTAGTCGAGTAATTGTTGTTGTTTACAAAGTTATAAACAGATAGAGTAATTAAGGATAGAAATTGTTATTGCTTGTAGAAAGGTTAAAAGCAGTGGTGCACAAAACTGTATAAATAAAGGATTTTAAGATTTGTTTTATTTTAACTTCAATCTACGAACTCATAAATACATGATTTTAAAAAGGTAAAAACGTAACAATATACATATATAGGATTGATAATCACATTTCACTTTTATGGAATCACATTGACGACATGGGACAAATAATATTTTCTAGAAGTTGGAATTATACCTGCTGATATTCTAATTGAAAAGGAGCTTAATTTAATTACAGATTTCGAAAGTTATAGGAGTATGAAAATTACTGTTATTTTTGAGGATAATAATATTATTTTAACCCACTCATACCACAAATTTCTCCTAGAGTCCTATACAAAATAAAATTTATACCCTTATATAATGTCTGATGAATTAAGCAGTGAAAAGTATGGACTGCATATTCGTGTTTTCTTAATTGGCCTATTAAACCTTCGTTTTTGCCCGCCATTACATTGGCTCCATCTGTACAGACTCCAGCAAATTTGTTTCTGTCTCTAATGGAAAGAAGCTTTTCTTCAACAACATCATACAACAATTTACCCGTTACATTTCCATAAAATGTTTCTAAAGTAAACACTGTTTCAAAAATATTGTATTCGCTGTCTACGCATCTAATACAAATTATTAGTTGACAGATATCGTTGATGTCAGTACTTTCGTCTAAACATATTGAAAAAAACTGACAATTAATTAATTTTTCCTTTATCTGAGATTCTATAGATGTTCCTAATTGAAGGGTGCGACGGGCTACGGTTTTATCAGACAGTGGAAGAGACTCCATAAATTTTGTATTATAATTAAGCCTTTGCCAAATTTTCTTCAACAACTGCTTAATAAAAACACCATCACTAAATGGTCTACTTTTTTTACAATTTCCAGGCTTACTAAGCTTGAAATCTCCGTTTTTAATTTAGAATCTAATCTTGGTTCATAAATTTCCTCATCTTTTAACCAATCTTTCAATTTTTCTAAAAAAAATTGCTTTATATCTATAAAAAAGCTCTTCCCTTTCCTTATCATTTAAATTATTTATATTATTATGAAAACAATCAAAATGTCTTTTAAGAACATATTCCCCACATTCCTTAAATGTATTATAACATATAAGGCATTGAACATTATTAAAAGCATTTTTTAACATGAAATATTTTTTGAATGTCATCGATAAGTTTTTTGTGTAAACCTGAAATAAAAATATTAAAGAATCCGCTTAACATGTGCACTTGTCGCAGTCTGATCGACAACTAAAATAAAAGAGCATAAGCAAGACGTGTTAATGCTCTCTGCACAATTGTGCTATGAAATGGTAACCGCTGATCTACTCGCTGAGCTTACTACACATAAACTGTACTCGCTGAGTTTACGACACATAAACTGATTGTTGTTCGCACCGATGTGCCTTTTATATGTCTAAGTAAACAACACTTCGAAAGCTCTCGAACCTCTCGATTATTCAGGTAGATTTAATTTATTTCTTTTACTTTCTTTTTAGTTCTTATGTAGCCATGCGAATGGCTAACTGCTACTTGGCGTCTTGTTCTTGGTGTCCTTTTTTTTTTCTTCTTTACTTTTAAGGATATTTTTTCCTTTATTAAGCACCCATTTATTTTTGAAAATGGGCACAAATTTTTGAACAAAAAAGCTAAAAAGGTAAACAACACACAAATAAACAATTTTAATGTGCAAAGCGAAATACATTTGCTCTCATCAACATCTATCACACAACTGAATTAAGTTGTTATTTATATGTTATTATCCATTCGCTTTCATTCGGTTGTATACATACATATTAAAAACGTGCACAGTTTCAACTGTTTGTACAAGTTTCTGTGTATTTACTGAAGTGAGTGCGTATTGATGAGTGGTTAAATGTTTCTGTTATAAGTTGGTATTGTTATAATTTGTAACAACTTGGGTGTGAGTGGAATAAAGAGAGAATGAGAGTAACATATTTGTTTTCCTATATTTCGCACAAGCAAATATCAGTAGATAACGATGGAATACAATAAATAACTTATTGTACGAAGCAAATAAAAATTCGAATATATGATTTAAAAAATTGTACCAACAAATCTTTTTATTAATTCAGGTAAACTTAATAACTTTACAGGTAACAGAAACAATTCAGTCTTTTAAGCTTGAGTATACTAGGTATTTTATAACCAAAACTATAAATAAAAATTATAACTAAATTAATAAGTATGTAGCTATATACTCGTATGTACGTAAAATCATAATTTTTTATTAGTTATGTATGTACGGAGTTTTAAATTTTAACTAACAATTAGTTTTTTGAATTTACGATCACGAATAAAATTTCATTAAATGATTTTCCATTACATCCGAATTTTGATCATTTATCTGTTATTAGTGCCCGGGCAATTGAAAATATTCTTTCTGAAGGGGCGCTAGATGCTGGTATAGCGAATATTCTGCAGCTCAGCTTGTATAGCATTGGAACTTAATTTTTCCTATTCTGCCACCATTTCAAAACATTAAAATCATTTGTTAGGGGTGCCTTAGTATTTTTATATTTACTTATTTTCAATTATAGATCGGTTAGAATTAGCTCCTATTGGCTGCACATAGTTTTCAAATAATGTATACATTTTTGATGAAGTCGTTTCAATGTTTGAGTTAGAAACAGTAATATCAGTTAAATAAGGAAGCAACAAAGTTTTGCCCTTGGTTATTACATCTGTTTGTTCTTCTAAACTAAATTGCGTAAGCTGATTAGCAAGCGGAAATAAAAATATTGCTAATTTATGATAAATTGTGATATTGCTGTCTACTACCGAAATTTAAGCGTCGTGTAACTTTTTTTTAAATCTGATATAAAACTATGTCCATCCTTTTTGGTGGTATTACATATGGCTTTTAAATTACGTACATGTGGATGAACTAAATGAATTGTTGAATAGGAACTGCCTTCTAGTTCTTTTGAGGCATCCATGAAAGGTTTAAGAACTATTAATTGATCTAAATGACACTCTTTTATCACGTTATATTTCTCAGTTAGAATTTTATAACTAAATATTTTTTGAATATCAGCAAAGTTAGATTTTATAGACAGTATGGTATAAAAAACTGTATTCCATCTTGTGGGTGTGAAACATTTTAATGATGTAGTTAAGTCGCAACTTAAGCCAAATTTCTTTACAAATATAACCAGATTCGACGATGTTGTTACGATTTCATCAATCTGTTCCGATGTCTTAATACATTTTTCTATTGTATTGTGAAGAAGGTGACTTGTACAGTTGATATTTTCTTAGTCTTTTAAAGCTGCTTTGATATTGCTTCCTCTGTGGGATGGTTTAAGGAAGATTTGATTTTTATAATGGTGCCTATTTAATAAATAAATGATTTGGAATATAATAAAATATATTTATATTTCTATCAAGATAAACAAATGGTTACTCACTTGCATTCGAAATTCCTTTCATAGATTTTACTCCAAGCAGATTAGTTTTACACTCACTATCCATAACAAACGGAGCCGTTAGGGCTGGGTAGGATAGTTTAGAAAAATTTTCTGTCCATACATTACATGTCTGGGCATAACCAGTTTTTCATATAGAAGATATCTATACGAAATATATTGACATTGATGAAATATATTGATATAACTACTATATTTTGGGCGAAAAATTTGCCACGCCCATAAAAAAAATTTGAGCCCGATGAAAAAAAACTGAAAACGGATTTGAATTCAGAATCATTATATTTTATATAGTTCTTTAAAAGTCCTGACAATTTTTGTATTTTGTAGACCAGTGTCCAAATGCTCAAATGACATTTCAAATTTAAATTATTAAAAGGTTCTTATTTTTTCAAAAATTTTTAAAAATTAATATTGTTTTCTCTTTTGTCAAATGAAGCAATTATAAAAACGTTGTTGCTTATTTAACAAAAACTAATGACTTGAAATGGCAACACCGTAAGAATTTTTGTAATGCTATGCTATGTTCGCACGACCACATTTTTTCGCCATTCGCTCTCTCATTAATAATACAACCCCCGATTATGAGCTTAATTACATAAATTTCCATACAAAATGTTGAGAGAGCATCACTTAAATTGTAAGTAATTCTATTTCTATTACCCTGCGTATTACTTTAAAATCAGTGCCATCTCTAATTTTTATAAAACTTAGATCATATGAGCTTGGCATACTTGTAAGCTCTTAATTTAAGTTTTATTACAGATTTAACATTGCAAATTTATAAAATTGACCTCCCTAAAGTATGCTGCCAAGTACAAAAAATAAAATAAACAAAATAAAGATAACAAACAAAACAATGGTCGCTCGCTGCATTTACTTCTAATAAGAGTTGCCGTGCGAACGGAAGAAATCAAATAAGTAATACAATCAAAGAACGAAGTAATCCGAAGTCTCGTGCGAACATAGCATAATACAGAAAAGCAAAAACAACAAATTGTTTGTTAAATTTCTTAACAATCACCAGTGTTATTAAAATATATTAGAGAATCCCACTACCGGTAATTTAAAGTTATATGTATAAATATTTTTGTGCGGATAGTCAGTAGCGATTTAATAGGTGTTAGTTATTTGTGTGATATTCTTCTGTAAATGATTATAATATGATTTGGATAAACATTGTAGTTACAATGTTCAATAGATTTACAAAAAATTATGCAGTAATAAAAAGTTACTCTTTTTGTTCAACTTTTTTGAAACGACTCTTCGAGTTAAAGACTACGGAAGCCGACAAAGATTCTGTTATATTATGCAGCATGAAAAAATTATAAGAGGATAGATTTTCAGTTGTTTATATGCGTCAGAAAATCATGCGACTTGGAGACAAATTAATGTAACGAAAAATTAACTCTTTTATGATTCTATAGATGGAACCGTCAGTATTGTTACGTTTTAACCTTTTTTAAGCGTTTGAGATATTTAATTTGCGTTAAATAATGTAAATAACAAGAATTTACTGTTTTACATTCCTTTTTATTTCCACACTTTAAATTTATACAGTAACTTATTTAACTTATGTATTAAACTTTATACAGATTATTCAACAGTTTTACGACTTTACTCTTTGTTAAATTACGGCTGACTGACTAAGCATAATGCGCCCAGCGTTACCGTTGGCGTTTTTAAAAAAGTTGCACAAAAGGGTGTCATAAAAAATGGATTTTTTTTAAAGTCGCACATTTTTTCACGTATGTATTTATTTAAATAAATAGTTTTATTATGGTTTGGCTTTAATTTTCGGTGGCTGGGGTTGGCATTTAAGACCAACTCAAACATAATTCCAGGCAATGCGTGAAAAAAGGAGTTTTTTTGGAACCTGTGTAATGTAACAAGACAATAACCTACAGCAAGCATTGACTTTTTCTGTAGGACTGGATACGCCAAAATTGGTACACCAAGCAATAGATATTTTAATGTCTTGAACGTCTTTTCTTATGACTCACCCTAATGGAACGGCTTAGATTTCTTTGTGAGCTCATGCAAGCTTGCTCTCACGCTCGCAAATAAGTCACAAAGCGTGTGTAGTATGTGCAGATTCCCAAAAAGAAGATTCTGTGGACGAGGCAGATTCTCTACCGCTCGTAATTTGTTTTCATCCGTTGATATGCCATCTGCCGTAACAAGATGCCCCAAATATTTCACTTGTTTTTGGCTAACATATTAGCAACTTCCGGCAATTTTTCGCTATTTGTGACTGCCTCAACTGAAGCACATTGGCCTACCTAGGAGTTTTCACATAAGAACTTTTCGTGGACTGATTGAGCACTCACACTGGGACTATTTCTAGGTTACTTGATTTGACGAGGGCCTTTGCTGATAACAAGTTCTTCTTAATTTCTGCTGGTTCTACTACCCACAAGCGGTAATTTTTGTCGTTTGACAGCAACTAATCTAGCGTGCAATTTTTTCTCGTATCTTACTTCAAGAGGTATATCTACATTACGCCAGTTTATCACCTGCTGCCATATATTTAAACTGATGACATGGACCATCATAAAATCATCCACTATATTGGCGACAATAAACACATGGCTTACACTGACGTTAGCTATAATCACATTCACCTATATTTTTCAGTAGATGGATATGGACTTTCCAGTAGCTGTCCAAAGTCTTATATTGCTGAGTGTCTTAGACTTTCCATTCACTATATCAGGTCTGGTGATAGACTGCTTCGCTTCAGTGTGACTAGTGAAAATGTGTTTTCTGCCATTAATGTATCCACATGCTGTACAGTTTGCTGTTCTTTTGCAGCATCACTGATATGGAGATTGTGGGGAACTTGCTTGAGGGAGCTAGGTCTTACCCCTTGGGTCTAGTTTGTTTTAGTTTAATGAAGACTCTTGTGAAGATTGCTGGTAGTTGGCTTGTTTATTATTTCTGGATGGTTTGACAGATCTTGACCTTTTGCGTGGCGTTTTACAGTTTCTCTAAATGGCCGCGCTTTCCACACTTGTAGCATTTAACTTTTACCTTTTGTTCAGCTAAAAGCCGATTCATCATCTCCTCGATTCTGTTGACTACGTCATCCTTTTCTGACACGACTTCCATATTGCGTACCTTATGTATTTGTGGCTTAGAAATCAAGTAGTCGTTCAAGCTGCACTAACCTCTCAACTTTCATCGCAAAAGCTTAAAGCAACTCATTAGATATTCGCATTCGGCACCTTAATTCTATACGATGTAGCTCTCGTTTGTATTCATCACCGAATTTTCGCTGCAGTACCAACCACCATTAGATCTTCGTCGTTGTTTCTGCAGCTGGCTGGCATGATTTCTAGAATTTCGCCTTTTAAGGCCAATATTAAATTTAGAGCCTTCTCCTCATCGTCCCATCCATTTCTGCTGGCCACGATATCTAATTGAAATTTGTAGACTGCCAGAGGTGTGCTACCATCAAAGCAAGGGGTCCTTGTTCAGCTAGAACTTTATGGTATTGGTAACAGACTTTTCCAAATTTGACCATCTTGCCCCAAAGACATTAATTTTTTTTTTTGCTAACCCTCTCATATATGTCTTGTAGCTTCTCGGTTGTTGCGCTAGGCGCTTCTTCAAATATCCTTTCCATTTTTACCAGAAAACTCAGACTTTCATCTCTAGAGTTTTCTTGTACCTGAACTCTAGAAATTTCTTGTACCTAAGCCAAAAGCTTTTCGCTTTGTACTTGCATTTTTTCCATCATGATAGCAAGCATTGAATTGATGTCCAAACTGCTGTGTGGGAGTACGCATCTCAGGCTCTTTCTCATTATCAAATTCATAACTATCAATGTTAATGGCAGGTCGCTGAATAAACATTTTTGCAATTCGGCTTAATTACCAGTTGTTGATAGATTAAAATTTTGTCAACTCGCGTTTGAGCTAGTCTACTTTTAGTTCTTGGAATTTAATTTTTCTCTTGTATTTACATTTATTATTTTTTGTTTTATTTAAATGTATTTTATTTGTTTTTTTTTTTCTTATTTTATAGACGCTAACCCTTATAAAAAAGTTTGAGTTCTTTGAAATTGCGAAAATAAAATTATATGCAGCTCATTTGTTATTCTTATAGAGTCTTTATTTATAAATTAATTATAGCACTTCGTTAACTTAACTCAATATACAAATTTAATAACCATTAACAGCCTGACCCACGATGTCGAAAGGTAATTTATTCGAATGAACTGCAGTCACTCACTTTTTTTCGTAACAGCGGCCAACTATCTTATGATTTATCGTTCGCCTGGCGTTACGTTTTAAATGTAATCTGAATAAATAAGTGGATTGCCACAAATTAATCGCCAATATACAAAAAAGCGCTTAAATACAGTATCAAAAACCCGTATTCGTACAACCTAAAAATTAGTTTACTTGAATTGCTTTATTGTTTAAAAAAATATGTATTTAAAACGTTCTCTGTTTTTTAAAATAAAGCCTCTTGTTGTTTAGATCTTTTAATATATTATTTTTCATTATTTAATTTATTAAAAATAGTTTTGGAGAAGGTGCACGAATAGCGATTTATTATACTGAAAATAAATTAATAAACAAATGAACAAATAAATAAAAATTGTGAAAATAATTTTTACATCTTTTATGTGATTATGGCTACAAACTGAAGCCCTTACAGAAACCACACACCTAGCAATTAAACCAGGTACAAGAAAAAGCATACAAGAGCGCTCCAGTGAGCATTTTATAAAACAAACGACAATAAAAACTAAGTGAGTAATTTTGACTTTTGTGTTCGTACAAACATTAGAAAAACGATACAGTAATCCATAATTTTTTATTGAAATTCTTACGTTATCGTTCTAAGTAATTTCCTTTCGACTAGAAAGTATTAGTGTGCCGCAAATCAGCTAATTGTCGTTCGAAACGATAACGTTCGGCATCGCGGGCCAGACTGTTAATACATAAACAAATAACTTTCTTATGTTCCACGCGGGTATATTCTTATACGTTTAAATTATGAATTGTGAATGCCACGATTAGTCTTAGTACACTCCACTGCTTACTATTCAGTTGCGAGTAATTTAAATTTAAAGATTTAGTACATATCTCACTCATAGTTGTATTGGTAACGCTGTTCAAATAGATACAATATTTAACAAAGTGATCTGATTGATAATTTATGTAGCATAATTTTTGTAGCATTGACACCAACTAATAGCATTGATACCACAATGTAGCAAATGTTGGTAGTACTTTTTAGCCGAATTCATTTTTGAAATATTATTAATAGATTTAATACATTCAACCATATTAGAACCCTATAAAAATTTAAATATTGTTTAATGTATTCCATTACACTTAGATAAAAAAAACCTCCCAATATGCATATGTATATTCAAATTTATTTAGATTTTCTGTATATTTTCAATATTTCTTCATAAAAACAGAAAAATCTACTTGCATTAATATCCACACAACTATATTTTTTTTTTAAATTGTAGGCTAATGTAATCAATTGATTACTGTGCTCAAAGTCTTTTACAAAAACAAGTTTCGGCTAGAAATTATTATTATTATTTTATTATTATAAAACGGTAAATATATTATTTTTGTTATAATTACGTTTATAATCGATAACTGATAACGAAAAATAAAAATTATTATTGCCTATTGAACTTAAGTACGTAGATATAATGACATGTTCACACGGCTCTGTTTTCTATAATTCGCTCTCTTATTTATAATTCAACAACCAATTATGCGCTTAATTACATAATTTGACATACAAAATTATGAGAGCTTAGTACTTAAATTGTGAGTAATTTAATTTCGATTATTTTTTGTCATCAGCTCTCATAAAAAACAAAAAAGAATAGCATGTTCCCACGGTAATATGAGCTACTTGGTTCGCTTTCTGAATCACGATTGAAAACCATACTGTTCAAATCATGGTTCTTGTCTCATTTTGACGTTTATATTTTATGTGCAAATATTTGTGCATATAAAGCATGTAAACAAAAATTGTTTAAAAATTTAAACGTAAATATTCCGATCAATACAAAAAAGCAACGAAAGCATCGTTACTTACAAAACTCCTTAATTTGTACAAAAAAAAAATATACTTTCCATGTTCTCAAATTAAAGCGAAAGATTATCACCCCTATTATGAATAACATGGGAAATTTCTGTTCCCATAAAATTTCATTTCCCTCGAAGGGAAAATTGCTATCATGAATCTCCCACGAAATTTTTGTTCCCTTTTTATAAGCTATCATTTTACCTTGAATGTTAATAATAATAAATAAAGAAAAAATGTGCGACATTTTATTAAAAAGTAAAAATTTTACACAAAAATTATCATTATTAAAAAAATTGAATAAAAAGTAATTCAAATTAAAACAAATTCCTGCAAAGCAATTATCATGCACAGAATTTCACAAACAAAAGCTAGAAGAGAAGAAACAAAATAAACTTTTCTTCAGCAATATGGGCGGAATTAGTGGAAGAGTGGAATTAGTGGCTATGGTCAAACAATAACAATTTAAAAATGGCTTAAACGCCAGAAATTATATAAAAGTAAAACTAAAAGTGTATATTTATACCGATGACATACGCACCGATCAATTTCTATCAAATAAAATTAAAAATCAACAAAAAGAACTAAATGGAACCGATGAAAAGCAAGGTGAGGATGGATAATAAAATAATAATAATATTTTATTTTTTTTTTTTTAACGAAGTTTAAAATTCAGACTACATTGAATTATATTGCTTTGCACTTTATTTACACTTTTAGCCCTAAAATCAGTTAATAAAAACTTTAATTACCCAATAAAAGAAATAAATACTTAAATGATAAATGCAACTGCCCAGCAGAAATAATGTGAACAAATCAATGGGAAAAGAGAACAAAATTCGAGGGAAAATACTATTCACGATCAGGAGAATTCTTACAGGGATACCATGTCCTACCGAATAATCAGAAAACATTTCATGGGAAAATTATTCATGATTGCAATTGTGGGCAATAGGAAAACGTTTCGAGGGAAAAATTATTCATGATATGATGTCAATATCAAAGTTAGAAAATTAATCTATTTTTGTGGAGAATTTTTTGACTTACCCAAATGCTTCCTTTGCAACTATTGGAAGGCTAACGAAAACGTCTCGAATAACTGTTTGAAACGTTATGATTTCTTGGTCTGATTACTACACGGCATTCATGGAAGAAGGTGTAACAAAAATATTTTAATATAAAGGATAGATAAATTTGCATAAGAGTTCCTTGTCTGGCAAGCAATTTGCAGTTGTGAGCAATTCACTAAGCCATTTGATGTGAAAGGATCATTGAGTAAAACATTTGTTACCTTTGCGCAAGCTTTACTCTACGCCGTCAATATTCTGGCATGATTTATCAACAATCCTGCGAAACAATGGGATCGCTTAGGAAAAATTACTTAAGATTTGTTGAAAAAGAGTCATCCATCAAACTGTCTCGAACTTCATCCGATGGAAAAATTTTGGATTAAAGTAAAATTAAGTCTTTGAAAAATGTTCAGAGTATAAAACATAAATTTTTATACATTTGTCACTTTTTAACTGCGCATATTCATTATTTTCTTCAAAAGATACTAAAAGAAAATATTTATTTTAATTTTCTTCTCCTTCGTTACATTATTCAATATTATATAGGGAAGAGTAGGATAAATTAGGAGATGGGGCGAAGTTGGATATCTCAATTTTTTACCATGTTTTTCATTTTTAGAAAAAAAAAAACCTTTTTAGGTGTATTTATTATGTTATTAAGATTTTCATTTGCAATTTTTATTTATTTGCGCTTTTATTATTGGTTTTTGAGAACTAAAGGAAAAAAATATTAAAAAAAGTTTTAAAAGTGCTTCGTTGGTATATTTTTTTAAATACAGCATTAAAAAAAAATCAAAAAATTTTTCGTTTTTGTTTGCGCAAGATTAATATATCGGCTGCACGATATTTTCTGTGTATTATTGAAGTTGCAATAACGGTAATACTTTACTATTGATAGAACTTTTATATTTCTTAGCGATAGTCGCTTCTGATAACTGGACATTTTTGCAAACTGTGTATTCCACAGCAACGGACGCTGCTGATAACGAGACACCTTTGCAAACATTGTCGCTACAACGCCAAATACCATTGTTGCAAAAACCGTGATTCGATTGAATTTTTATTTTGTTATGATTTATTATTTTGTATTGATCGAAGTGAAGTGAGTTATTAACAGTGTAATTGAATAACACTAGTTTAAAAAAAAAAATTCTGGTCTTTATATAAAACTATATAATATAATGATTTTGATGCGCTATTGGTGCGTGACTATAGTATGCCTGGTCTACAGCAAAAAAAGTCTTTAAATTATACTATATGGAGTATAAAGATTTTGATGTGCTGAATTCAAATCCGTTTTCAGTTTTTTTTTTTTTCATCGGGCTAAAAATTTTTTTATACGCGTGGCAAATTTTTCACCCAAAATATGGTAGTTATGTCAATATATTTTATCATAACTTAAACACTACTTGACCGATTTTAATCCAATTAAAACCAATTACAATTTCCTATAAACCCCCTGAATACAATTTTTTTCTATTTGCAACAGTTTCGAAGTTATTCAAAACTTAGTTGCAAAAACAAAAAATTTTTTTCGCGCTAAATTAGAGCAATTTTTTTCAAAAAAGTCTTAAAAAATTTTTCAGAATGGTAATTTTTCATCTTGAGCATTTGAATTAAGGGTGCGCAAAAAGAGAAACACTTAGAATTATAAATACACTGAAGTCAAAACGCTTTAAAAAATAAACATGCATAAATTTATGTTGCTTATTATTAACACTTCTCGGTGTAGTAATCAAAATTTTAGCTCTTCAAAATCTCTTTAATAAAAAAAAAAAAAACACAAAAATATGCGCTACACCCCTTCTTCGTTGACGACTAGCAAGCCACTAAAATATTTTGTGTATCACACAAATAATTATTGCTGTAGTTATGGTTGCCGTTTGAATTTTTCTTATACAAGATTTTTTAGCATTGTTAATTTATTCCAATTTCTTACGTTTTTTAAAGAAAAATAAAACAAAAACAATTTTTTAAGAATTATAAGAGCAATATCAGTAAATACTGTGTGATATTTAAATTTAAAGAGTATGTAATAAAGGTTAGCGATACAGTTTATTTTGGCACATTTCAGGAAAATTTTTGGTGGGAATTTTTTTCTTTTAGCAACCTTGGTTGTAATATTCACGAAGAGAATAAGTAAGCATCCGAAAAACTTCGTAATATGGAACAATATGGAGGAGCGTCACCGATTTAAATTAAAGCTTGTTGAGAATAAAATAAGCTATAAATCATGAAAATCGGTTGGCTATTGTTGATTTTATTCAAAATTAGCGAACAAATTTTTTCTTGCAAAATTGGTGGACATTTTTTTTTCTTAATTTCCAAAAAGTTATTAAAAAAATCTTAGAATATAAATTTTACATTTTAAGCATTTAAATGAAAGCCAGATATGTTGAAAGTAAAATAATCCATAAAGGCATTTACCTAACTTTGACAAAAGTCACAATGGCAATAAATATCCATCGGTTACATTAGCGCATACAACAAACGTGAAAGAAAACGTCGCAAATATGAAGTTATTAGTCAATTCAAATTCAGTAGAGGATTTGAGGTTTAACACTTTACCAGAACATTCGGAACTGTTGTCAGTCAGGTGTATAACGAACGCTGCTTTGCATATGTCAGTCAGTTATTGTTACGCAGTGTAAAGTCTTTGTAAGAGTTGAGTCTTGAGTAAATTGTTATACTAAGCGGATATTAAATAGAATGGATACTGTATAGTTATAATTGTATAAAGTGTAAGTTATATAAAAGACCATAAAGTAAAAAATTAATTTCGTTGCATTTATTTTATTCTACGCAATTTAAAAGAACTCAAACCTTTTAAAAGGGCTAAAACGTAACAATATTATTTAGTTAGTGAGTGTGGATGTGGTCTATTCATGTACATATAACGTATTTTACTCCAAAATATATTTTATTTTTTTCCCTGTATACAAGTCATTTATACAGAGAATCTATAACACTTTTTGTATAATTTCTTGCCCAACATTTTAATTGTGTGTTAAATGGGGCATGCAAATTACTTTTCTTTTAAGATTTTTTTTTGATTTTTAAAACTTTTTAACATTATTATGATAGGTATAACAAAAACTCAATAATGCATTCTAAATATATTTAAATATTATTTAACTTTACATATAAAATAACTGTTTTTTTACTACAATTATCTTGTTATCACATATATATTTATATCTTTACAGTTGAACCTTACTCGAAGATATACAACCTCTCCAAAAAAAATATAATTAAACTTTTAAAGTATTGTAAAATAAAATAAGTTTCGCCATATCTTATATTGAGAATTGCAATGTTTGCATTACAATCGGCTTCAGCCTTAGGAGCTGTAGTTACGCCTTGGCCAGGTTCCATGATTGATCGTTTGCCAACTTTACAAGATATGCCGCACAAAGGTAATATTAAGAACTATTTTAAAATATTTATGTACAGATTAGGGTCATACCAAATTTTTAACACAATATCACGAGGTGGTCAATGTTGTTTTATTAACGAAAAACAGATATTACTGCCTTGCTGGTTCTTGATTAATCATCTTGTATCCAATGTTTAAGAAAGCATTTCTTGGAGTTTTAAAAGTTATCTTCGAAAATCTGTGATCTGAGAACCATTCTCTTCCATTGACCGTTAATTGAATGCAAATTTTAAACTTTATCGCTATTGGTGCGTGACTATAGTATGCCAATTTTGATATTTGTAAAAAATTTTAAAAAAGCTATAGCCCCAATGTACACACTATATATAATGGACTCGAAAAAACTCGAACTACCAAAGCTCCTCTTGTTTTCCGACCCGATCATTGGCCCATATTTCTTTAAAAAGGAGGACGGCGCGTTGGAGACACCTGTCGCACCATGATAACAGATTTTTTGTGCCCGTTCTTCATGGTATTGATGTGAACGATGTTTAGTTTCAACAGGATGGTGCAACTTGCCACACATCTCATGCCACAATCGATTTATTGCGTCAAACGTTTGATGGCCGTTTAATTAGACGAAACGGTGATGTCAGTTGGCCACCAAGAAGCTGCGACACCGTTGGACTATTTTCTGTGAGGCGCCGTTGAAGACAAGTGTCGTGCCGATAAACCAGATACAATTGAGTATTTGAAGGTCAACATTCGTGATGCCATTGCCGAGATACGGCACTATGATAACACACCTTACTTTACTTTACTTTATTTATTCAAATATTCTGTTTTTTACATAGTTTATCTTAAACTAATTAGTCTATGCGTAAATGATACTTAGCATAGACTTATCAACTAAAACTTAAAATACTGCAGCATAGCCGCAATCTATCACGAAAACAAATGAACTCTTATACTACATTCCGCAAAAAAATGGCAAAACGGAAACACTCACATACTTAAAACTACATCTACCTCACTATGCAGTGTTATACACCAGGCTGTCCATATCCAGAGTATTGACCCTCCTGTGATAAAATAGCAGGACCTCGTTGTCATAGAGCAGCCCTCATACCTCAACGTCAGGAGATCTAAAGGCGACATGTGACCGCGCACCCTCAGGTTCTCCATATCACTCCATCTGGTCCCCATCCCATTCTCTAGGGCGGACGATCGTTCTAAAAATGCCAGCGCAGTCCTCATAAGAAAACCATCGATTCTCGAAACCCGCATGGCCATAAATGACCCGAAAAGACGGTCTCCGGAACAAACCATCGGTGAACTGGCGATCCCTCAATTCAAGACAAGCCGACAAATTACGCCTCTCCCAGACCTAATCCTCTCAGTCTAATGGAACGAAATCCCAAACCAGACAGGGAAGACATCAGAGGCCTGAGTATCTTCCCGTAAATAAGAAGCCTTACCTCCTTACGTAAACCTTCCCTTCGGCGTAGTAACCTACAGTAGGAGTGGTATATCCCCTTCATCCTATCCAAAACAGAATCCAGATGTCGATAATACTCGAAGCTCTCGTGGAAAATCACTCCGAGATACTTAATCCCGTCGGAGAGTCTTACAACCTCACCGCCTACCCTCAGCACCGGTACGAACTTCCGTTCAAATATACAGCCGTTCACGCCGTCCCTTAAATATTACGCAATCCGTCTTTTCCATATTCAGGCAGAGACCCCATTTGCAAAAGTATCCGTGCAGTCTGCCCAGGTATCCGTTGAGTCTCTCATTCACCCTTGCCGCTCTGGAACCAGATGCCATAACCAGCACATCGTCCGCATACAGAAGGAGCAAATCTCCGTCAGGTGGCCGAGGTATATCCGACATGAATATGTTGAAGAGGACGGATTCTAGTAGTGACCCCTGCGGAACACCAGCAACAACACTTCTTTCATCAGAGGGTGTATCACCCACTCTCACTCTGAGGAAGCGATCCTTCAGGAATTCCGCAGAGATGCCTGTCGAAACCAAACGACATCATCTTTTGAATTATTCCCTCCTGCCAAACATTGTCAAAAGCTTTTGTGAAGTCCAGGCTCACAGCAATCGTCGGACATCTCCTATTCAGTCCCTTGCTACATAGTCCGCAAGTGCCATCAGTGCATGGGACGTAGAGTGGCCCCTCTTAAATCCAAATTGGCAATTCAGCAATATCTCGTTATAGTCCATGAACACTCCATAAGTTTACGCAGGCTAGAGAGCAGAGATATGGGTCTGTAGTTACCAGCACTCCCAGGGTCCCGGTTTGGGTATAGGCACAATAATCGCACCCTTCCACGCTTTCAGGAAGTAACCAATGTTGAAGTAGTGGATAAGCACCAATTCCAAGCACAACCATGTGGTGGCGTCCGTCTTCCTCAGGATCAGGTCCGGTATGCCATCCGGCCCGCTGGACCTCTTGTTCGGCCTACTGGACAATGCCATGCCAATATCAGAGGGAGTCAGCAAAGAAAAACCTCCTCCAGCGAAGTCCTCAACTCTAACACCATCTGCCATAATATCGGGGCCAAATTCAATGATGGGGGCCTGATTCCTCAGCCCCGATACCTCCTCCAAGACCATCCCTACAATAGTGGGGGACAGGAGATTCACCGCAGCTCTGCACACCGCAAAAAATATTCAGCCCAAAGATTCGCTTTGCCACCGTTATCCGTAATGAGCCCTCATTATATCAGCCACCGCCAACCGTCGTCGCACACCTGCAGCATTCTTCACCTTCCGAAAAGTCTTGTTGTCCATCTTAATATTCCATAGATAATCCGTCCAATAGTTCTGCTCAAAATACAGCAATCGCCACCTGGATTATCCTCTCCAAGTTCCTTATCTCAACTCTTAATATAGGAATCTTTGAGACATCACCCGTTCTCGTCAGTATCCTCCGAAGCCTCCTCTTCTCCGATATGAAGCCGACGATGTTGTCGGGGAGTTTTAGCACACCGGCATGACGCACTGGTATTCTTGGAACCGATTCCTCCATTGCAGTTTTAATGACGCCAGTCATAGACTCAATGCAGTCATCAATTTCGCGGGTGGTCACATTCCGATCCGTCGGAAGCATGAGGTCAGGTAAATCACCAGACAGTATCGAGTCGGAAGCTCTCGTAATTATCCTATCGAAGACAAAGAGATATCGCTGCTCTCTACCGCTAAGTCCATCCATCTGCATAATAAACTCCACAGCCCTGTGGTCAGACTCATAGTGCAGAGTTTTAAGCGCACCAGCACTTTCTAGCACTGGTACAACATTAGATGATGCCATGACCACATCAATAAACGATGTGTTTCCCATATGGAAACATGTCGGCCCCTCCGTGCGACGTATGTCCAACTCAGCACACATCTTCAGGAGTTCTTTGAGGCAGTCGCCACTGCGGTTGCAGACATTCCCACCCCAGTAGTCGTGCTTCGCGTTAAAATCCGCTCCAACCAGGAGAGAACCCGCTGCCGACAATCCAACCAGGGGGTCTAAATACGATGGGCAAAGAGTGTCTCTAGGTCGCAGATAAATTGACACAATAGTCAGTGCCACCCCACCAGAACGACGAATCCTCACCGCTGAACACTCCACATTTCCCATATCCAACGGCATCCTTTCAGCGTGCAGACTCTCATGGACAAGTACAGTAGTACCGCCACCCCGTCCATTCACACGATTCTGCCAAAAGGCATCTCAAAAATATGCCTCGGAAACTAAACTGTTTCAGCCACCATTAGAACATCCGGCCCATCCGAAGATTTCAACAGCATTCCCAGGAGGGCCTGGGATTTATCCTCATCAGTCCCAAATCTGCCGTATTCAAGAGCAAAACCTCCTATCTTGCCCAAGCAGCGCAATAAACCACCTCCAAAAATCTTCTACAATCTCCATCTATGAGATTAAAATTTCCTCTCGCCGCTTCCAGTGTAAAGCCGCTAGCCGGAGTCGGAAGGGGTCTCTGGGATACTCCAACACCCCCAGTCACAGCAGTGAACGATACACCCGTACGAGCAGAGTTTCTCGCAGCCGTAACGCTGCTATTTTTGGTAGCTGACTTCCTCTCAGCAGCCTTCCTCAGAAGTTCCTAGCGTCTCGGGCACTCAACAGAGCTTGCTGCGTGTCACACAACGTTGCAGTTGGCGTACCTTACTGGCAGTCCAACCCTTCTCACAGCCTGGCCCGTAGTTGGATCAGTCATTACCTTCTCTGCACTATTCTCCTCCTTGGGTGGGACCTTGTATGTCCCCGATCCGTGGGAACCTCCGCATTTAACGCACCTATACGTCATGTTACAATTGGTCGACACATATTCATATCGCTGACAGTTGTAGCATTGCCCCTTCCTTTTCGGTTTTCAATATACACTCTACAGTGTAGAATGTATTCGATGCCTTGGAACGCATATAAGCCGAGTCTCTGCTCAGACTGAGTATCCACTTGTCCCCCTTCAGTTTCCGGAGACTCAAAATCATCATCCTAATGCCCAGACTATTAAGGTACTCGGCGACCTCATCTGCCTCAAAGGTGCCGGATAGGCCCCTCAGCATCACTGAGTAAGGCATTTGATCCTTCGGAGTATAGGTGTAGAAGGATACACCCTCTGCCAAGGTACAGACTCTATGTTGGTCACATTTACGCCAAAAATCTTCAAGTTGTAATCCTTGTGCCCCAAAAGTTTGTTGAGGACACTAGTCAGCTCTCTTTGGGTTCTGCCCAGCTTTACTTGTGTTCTCATGTCTCAGGGAATTCACTTCCTTCTCTCTCAGTTCCAACGCACGGAGTAGCTCCTCCGCAGTTACCACTCGCGGCCTCTTCTTAGGGCAGGTCTCCTCTCCGTCGGCCATTATATTCGCGTTGTATTCTTATCAGTAGAATACGTACACGTCACTGTTTACTTTTCCCAAAAATAATCTGCTTCAATTAAATTATTTGGAATTTCCAATCCGCAGGTGGAAAAAATATGCAGCACAAAAACAAACAATTCTTCGCTCTTCCGCTACATCTTTACTCTTTCGCTGTCGAAGGATAACGCACCGTCGCACAGTGACATCATTATTCGACATTTTTTGTCGAAAAATTCTACAAATCTAATTCTAAAACTGTAAAAATCGCCAAATCACATAGAGAGAGATGTACCAAAAAAAAAACTTTAATCCGAACGATGGGACCCCTACACGGGGGTTATTCCGGAAACTTTTTTCTAATAAATTTTTACGTCAAATATGTGTAATTTATTTACATATATGTAATTAAAAGCACATACTTGAAACTAGAAGTTTATTTTTATTATTTTTCAATTATATGTCAAAAGAGAGAAACAGTTATGTGAAATTAATTTCAATTTCCCATTCATGACATTCTTTCTGTGCTTCTGTAAAAATATAACTCTGATTAAATGAAAAGTCTTATTGTTTAGAAACATTTTTAAAAATGATGAGAGCTATACAACTGTCAAATTTCTATCCGTATTTTCTGACTTTTCATTACATATTGTTTTCACACTATTATTATTTTTGACATGTCGTTATACTCAGTGGGATAGTGTAAAACTAGCTTAATTGGCTATAGAAAAATAACATCTGGTATACATATGTACGTATATTTTTTGTTCGATTTACTTAAGCGTGGCTTTTTATTTAAGAATTCTCTAAACACTTGCTTACTTTAGTAAATTTTTTCAATCTCAGCCCATTTTATAACCTTAGCAAATGACTTCGCTGCTTCATTTCAATTTTATTCAATTGCCTGGCTCATCTACATATAAAACAATGATTATCACCAGGGAAACCAGAAATATCCAATTGCGTGTTTTTTCTCATGCAACCAATCAATTCCGATGTAAGATATTTATCCGTAACATAAGGCCAAAAATTCTTAATTAACACAATTGTTTTTGACAAAACCAATTACTTCAGAATTGCACAAATTTTTGACGAGTCGTTAAAGATATTGGACGTAAATTTAAACAATAACTTTATTTTGCTATTTGTGACAGCCGCTGTGCTGTATATGGTAAAAGCTGCCAAAGCCATAAAGGTGGTTTACCCAAAACTAACGCATATTACATACATTGCTCATGTACTGCATCGTTTATGCGAACATATTAGAGATCAATACTGAAGTATAAGGTCATTGCAAATGTAAAGAAAGTGTTTTTGAAATTGTAGAAGCAATGTGTTTAGACCTTATTTTGCCTCCCGACCCATTTCTAATTCGTTGGGGAACTGGAGTTGCGACCATCAATTACTATGCTTACAATTATGAAAATATCTAAGAAGTTCTTAGCGCAGTTAATAGTTTAAAATAGCAATATACACTATCATCAGGTTTGCACCTCCCCTTTCACTGACGGTTAATGTTAAATATTATGTGAACCAATTGAGATATGGCCTTAAAGTTTTTATCTTATCAATTCTCTTTAAAATAAAACAACAATGACTGCTGTACCGTTCAAGATTATGTTTTAATTAATTTGTTTAGAAAAACTATACCAAAAACGAATTGAAAAAATTGGTCATCATGATAGCGCCATTTGCTATGACTTCAATTTAATTAGTATTTTAAGCACCTGTATAGCTTTTTCATTCTTAAATACTTTATTGTAAACAGTATTAAGGATAATTAATAATGGGTGGACCGCCTTTGTTTGGAATGACTTTGAAAATCCTATTGGAAATAGAATTGTGAAGTTTTTCAATATAAGTAAACGAAATGGTGGACCAAGTGTGTTTGATTCCTTCGATTAATTCAGTTTTTGTGTTGTATTGTTTTCCAGTCTCCTACACTTTCATAGTGAATTAAATAATGCGGTGTCTCAGTATGTCAATATTTAATAAAATATAGCGCATCTTCTTCTAATATAATATTAAGGAACTGTTATCTTTTATCCCTATTACATCAGTTAACGTTGAAGTAACTTTCTTAATGTATACAAATTTGCTCAAAGATAATACTCAACGCTTTACATTTGAAAATTCGAGTTAATGATTTGTTGTTTATTTCAACAACAAATACCACTAAAAAAATGTGTCTTATTTTATCAAAAAATTTCAGTTATGTAATCAGATCTCCTTAGAAACTAAAGTAATATTTTTTATTGTATTGTATTGTTTTTTGTATTGTTAATTTTTTGTATCTTACTTTAAATATATTCAAAAGATTTTGAATTGTTGAGTACAACATTTTTCTATTAAGAAAGAAAAAATTCTTGTTTTTAGAGCATATTTTTACATTTTTATATCATACTAGCAGCCCGGGCAATCGTTGTTTTGCCTTCGAATTTTATTTTCACTGTAAGTCTGGTTTGAATGCAAAGTCATGGCTGATTGATATTTAGAAGAAGAATGAAAGGTGCACTAAATCGACATAGCAATTATTTTTCCAATGGAGTTATATATTTTTGATAGCTGGGCCCGATTTTCGTTGCTGGCCCCAAATGTTTCCTTTATGTTGAACTGTTTCTTGTGAATAATTTTGGTATAAAACTAGCATTCGATTTTGGTATAAAACTAACATTCGCTCCTCTTGAGTCTGCTGTGAGCGCAGCAATCTCATATAATTTGTGTGTCGTGTACGGTGACCAATATTTGCACGTGGCATTTTGTACTGCAATATACGTTTCTTATGATATTTTTTTTTTTGTTATTGTTGGGGTAGAAAGGCTGCCCTTTATTGTCTTACCTGTTACTTATATACTTTTTCCAATAGCTTTCAATAATACAATTAATTTACTTTACTTCACGAAAAGAGGTTATGCATGAGTCGGTGTCGGGATACTTAACGCCGCTACACGCCGCCACACGCCGCCACACGCCGATCAAGCACCTAACGCCTTCAGCAAAACATAAAATAGGCTTATTGCGCAAATAGAGTTTAAAAAAGAGTGATAGATATTTGTTTATTCCAAGAAATGGATTAAAAAAACAATTATTTTATTTATTATTTTTAACCTATTTTAGACCTTAACAAAATATTGGACATCACATCCATTTTAATAGATGTACATAATTTTAGCGATTTCCAAATTAAGCGATATGCTACACTTAAAAAATATAAACGAAACTTAAGCATCTGTTTAAATTAAATTTGTAATTAATAGTGATTTAGAATTTATATTATTGATTTAAAAAGTCTAAAAATTAAAATAAAATAGAAGTAAGAGTTATATAATATACTACATTGTTACGAAAATAAAAATGATTGAAAAGTAAACACATGACATCAGGGACCGTATTGTGGGATTTTAGTTTATTGGTTTGTGATAAGGTTGTGAATGTGTCATACGGATTTGTGTATTTTATGGCATTGCCATACTGATTTGTGTATTGGATGGCATTGCCAATTCGACCATCTTTGGCTAACACAATCTTACATGTTTAAAATTAACGGACATAAAATAGAGGATTTGAGTGCATATGAGACATTTCCGGAAGATTCTAATTTATAGGCAATTAGTTATATAAGGAAGCTGCTTTGCCTCCGTCGATATATAGTTATCATTTTTCAGTCATAAAGTAAAGTTGTGTTTAGGCGTTAATAAAAGTGTTGTATAAACGAATATTAAGTGTAAGATAAATAAGTTGGAGAGTGTATAGTTATAATTGTATACTGTAAAAGTGAGGAAATAAAAACTGTAAGACAACAACAACGTGGTATTTATTTCATTTCAGTACAATTAAAAAGAAATCAAGCGTTTTAAAAATGCTACAACGTAATAATATCTTGTATAATATTCATATGTACATACACACATACATATATGAAAATATTGTACACATTTCCAAATCGTTTGTGTTTTCGAGAGTGCACTATAAGTATATATCATTTCATCTCGAATATTGGTAGTTATCATTGATTACTATTTTGTACACTTTATGCTTGTAAATAAAATTAAAATTTGTTGGTAGTAGTTAAAAAAGTCATCCCTGTATTATCATATCGCTCATATATTACAACAGTGTCATATCTCAAAAAACTTGTTTTTAGTTACAATGCCTCCAACCCAAATTCGGACACTATGCCAAAATAATTTCGATCGCTTAAAAACCATACAATTTAATTATTTAAAAAAATGTAGTTATTTTCTTATTTGAAGAAAAGGAAAAGCGTTCGCGAAATTTTAAAAATTGTTGGCAGAAGTCACATGTGCGCGACATAATAAAACATTTCAGAGTCAATAAAACGGTGCAAAATAGATCAAAACATGCCAGCAACAAAATATTTTCTGAGACAGAAGAACGTTTTTTGTCAGAAAAATAAAAGCAAATAACTTTCCAAGTGCTCCAAAAGTTGTCTCTATTGCTGAAAGTGACCTTGGTAAGAAAGCAAGTCCATCAACAATAAGAAACTTGCTCTACACAGTTGGTCTTAATGGTAGAAGAGCTAGACAAAAACCTTTTATTAGTAAACGCAATCAAACCAAAAAACTTAAATTTGCAAAAGAGTACCAAAATAAGGGTTTTTCTTTTTGGAGAAAGGTTATGTTCACCGACGAAAGCAAATTTAACGTAATTTGTTCGGGTGGTAAACCAATAGTACAGAGGGGACAAAATCAGGAACTACGTTTGAATAACTTGATACCGACAGTAAAGTATGGGGGCGGTTCAGTGCTTGTCTGTCATTTTCTGCATTAGGTCCAGGATCTTTGTATTTTATTGACACTATCATGGATCAAAATGTTTATTTAAACATTTTAAAAGAAAACTTGCAAAATATTAATTCTATATTAATAAGTGATATTCTTAAACATTTATGTAGCCATCCGAGTTTCGCTTGTGTAAAAGTTTGGATAAATGAATCACTGACCTTATTATTTGGACGCATTGAATTTTGCAAACAGTACCGGACAAAAGATGAATTAAAAGTGGCAATCCTCAACAGCTGGCGCGAAATCCGCTCCAACGTTCTGGACAAAGGTTTCCCGCGACCCATACCGCGCAGATATTATTTAAATTATAAATTATTACAAAAAAAAAAAAAAAATAATAATAACAATTGTGATCTCTTCTTATTAGATTAATTGCTTATTAATAACTGACTTTATCATTTTGACGCAAGAATTTTGCACTTATTTACATAAATTTAAATAAACATAATATAATGGTACATCTCTAAAAGCAAAACCGGCTTATTATTCACTTATTTGAACGTAGAATTTTGTTTAATAAGGCGACCATACATAACATTTTATAGCTTGGATGACTTGAGCAAATATTAAGGTGACCTTATCATTTTGATATTATTGTGTGAAAAAGTGCTTATTCCCATTTCAATGCTAGGTAATAGGAAATTGAAATTTAAAACAGCTCTCCTAAAAAATTTTGTTTTTTGAGTTATGACACTGTTGAAATAAATGAGCGATATGATTAATTTTTTTGCTGACTAAAATAAAATTTTCATAAAATTTTTAATATTAACCTTGTTACAACACAGACAAAAGAATAAACAACAAAAAGAAAGAAAAACAAAAAGAAAAAATAAATTAGGTACCGATTGGTTTTGGGTATAGGCATTTATATTAGTGGTCGGCACTAGTGATATATTTGATTTTGAGTTGATATTTTTTCTTTTAGGCCAAACATTTTTGTGATACATATTGGATTACCAGCTTTTTGTTGAGGTTAAAACAACAGTAATATTAGACGTGATTATTGTTGTTATTTAGAACAAAAACATAAATTTACGTTATTAATTAACTTTAGTATTGCATAAAACTTAATAATAATGATCATGAAACCTTTGTCATTTTTTTTTAATCAATACAGAGGAATAACTATGAAAAGAGAACAATCAACACTCGATAGTTAAGAGAGAAGTGTAATAAAGTTTGTGTGTTCACTTATACAAGAGCATACTAACATTTACATATGTGAAAAAGAACATGACTTGAACAAATATCGATAAAATTCATGCGAAAACAATAACTTTTTTAAAATGTTTGAATTCGTTTAAATTGCGTTAAAATAAAATAAACACCGCTTTATTTTGTCGTATTACAGTTTTTGTTTTACTACACAATAACTTTTACACTGTTTGTCTTAATACAGCACTTAATATTCATTTATACAACACTTTTATTTCCGCTTTAACACGTCTTTCTTTTACGACAGCGAAACGATAACTAGCTGACGTGTAGGTAAAACAGCCCTTTATATACCTAATTGCCTACAGTTTGAAGGTTCGGGAAATATTGGCCATCTTCTATTTCCATATTCGTTAATTCAAATGTAACGTAAAGATGGTCAGTGTGGCAGTGCTGCCAAATTGACAAGGTGACAGAAAATATACCAAAATCCCACAATATAGTGTTGTATTTTTAGTTTCGTAACACTGCCTCCCGCTTAAGCCTGTTTGTCCCGAATAGGCTTATTATCCTTCTTTCCATAGCTCAAAAGTCGTTCTAAATGTACCACTTTCATTTTTGATCGCGGGATATTGTGCTTCTGTATTATGTATACCACATCATTTAACCTTTTGACTACTTTGTAAAGTCCATCCTGGTTAGTTTGCAACTTGGAGATAATCCTTTCCTAAGCTGTAGGTTATAGAGTAGAACCGGTTGTCCCTCATGGAAGCCCCCCGAATTTGCTGCGCGGTCATATCGGTCTTTTACTCTATCGCTGACCATTTTAATTCGTGAACTCACAAGTTCGTACATTGAGGCTTTCCTGTTTTTCAGATGTTAAGTCATGGACAGCTGATCGGTACGCCAGTAGAAACCTCGGTAGGTGTTCGTCCCAATCCTTCTGATGCTCGCTTACTACTTTTCGCAAGTATTCCTCCAGGGTTCGATTAATTCGTTTCACCATTCCATCAGACTGTGGGTGAAGCGGCGTCGTTCGAGTCTTCTTAATACCGTTTATCTCACACATTTCTTTGAATATAGCGGACCCCAAATTTCTACCCTGATCGGAATGTAGCTCTTTTGGAACCCCAGAGCGGCATACCAAGTTGTTCACAAAAACATTTACAATTGTATTCGCATCTTGGTTGGGTATGGCATACACTTCTGGCCATTTGCTGAAGTAATCCATCACGACGAGAACATAACGATTTCCGGCATTAGTCACAGGAGAATGGCCTGCTATTTCCATTGCTATCCGCTTGAATGGTGCGCCCAACTTGTATTGTTGCAGCTGACCTCGGCTTCTTCTTACTGGACCTTTAGCTGCAATACACTGGGTACAGTTTGCTTTCCAATCCGCCACTGCTTGCTGACACCAAACCCAATAAAAACGTTGCTTTAATTTCTCCAGAGTCTTTGTCACCCCAAGATGTCCTCTGCTGGATCCATTATGGAACTCATTTAAGACTTCTTTCATCTTGGAGGCGCCACTATTAAGTTGGATGAAGTTTTACCATCTGTACTTTCCCAATGGCTACATAAGCATCCATCAATCAACTTCAAACTGTCCCGTTGTGCCCAATACGCTTTTGTAAGAGGACCTTCTGCTGATAATTCATTGCGGGTGGGCCGTCTGTACTCTTCATTTGCTGCTATAATCTTTGCTAATATTGGGTCACTTATTTGTGCTCCTGACCAGTCTTCGTTTGCATCTATTTGCGTTAGCCGGACATCAATGATGGATTCCTTCCGATCAGCTTTAACACAATATTTTCATTCCAAATTATAAGGCCGAAGTGAGAGAGCATCGGCATTTTCGTGCCTTTATGCCACTTCGGTGTTCAATGCTAAAGTCATAAGCCTGGAGGCGCACAATCCAACGTGCCAGCTGTCCTTCAGATTTCTTAAATTGCAGAAGCCATCTCAGTGAGGAATAATGAGTCCTTAGCAGGAAATGTTGACCATATAGGTACTTATTGTAAGGTTTTATACATTCCAGCGCTGCCAGTAGCTCACGTCGAGTCACACAATAATTTCGTTCAGGCTTTGACAACGTGCGGCAATAGTAGCCTACGACGTTTTCCGTCCCATCGACCACCTGGAAAAGCACACCACCAATACCATATCCACTGGCATCACTGTCAAGGATGAATTTTTCACCAGAGACTGGATACGCCTAAGCAAGTGCGGCACACAATAGCTCCTTTAGTGTCTGGAACGCCTTTTCTTGAAACTCTTCCCAATGATAAGACTTATATTTCTTTGTGAGCTCATATAAGCTTGCTGACACGCTCGCAAAATTAGGCACGAAGCGTCTGTAATATGTGCTTAGTCCCAAAAAGCTACGTAATTCATGAAGATTCTGTGGGCGAGGTCAGTCCTTTACTGCTCGTATTTTATCTTCATCCGTTGAAATTCCATCTGCTGTAACTAGATGCCCCAAATATTTTATCTGTTCTTGGAACAATGCACATTTCTTCACGCTTAGTTTTAGTCCAGCCATTGATATTCGTTGCAAAACTTCTGCAAGGTTTTTGAGGTGTTCGTCAAAAGTTCTGACCATCACTATTATGTCGTCGAGGTAAACCAGACAAGTTTTCCAATGTAGTCCTTTTAGTACGCGCTCCATTAACCGCTGGAATATGACCGGCGAATTGTAGAGCCCAAATGACATAACTTTAAACTGCCAAAGCCACCGTTCGCACTGAAACCAGTTTTCTCCTTATCCTTGTCTGCGAACTCTACCTGCCAATACCCGCTTTGTAGATCCAATGTAGAGAACCACTTCGTTCCAGCTAACGTGTCGAACGTATTGTCAATTCTTGGTAGCTGGTGACTGTTCTTTCTAGTGACATCATTCAGCTTCCTGTATTCTACCAAGAATCTTGTACTACCATCTTTCTTTTTAACTAAGACTACAGGTGAGCTCCAAGTACTCAATGATGGTTCAATTACACCGCTCTTCTTCATTTCATTGACCAGCTCTTTAACCTCATTACGCTTCGCCAGAAGTATAGTTCTGTGTGCCTGTTTTATCGGTCTCGCGTCGCCAGTATTAATTTCATGTGAGTAGGTGGTACAATATATTGAATAAAATCAAAAGCTTTTTTTTATTACGCAAAAGGAAATACTGTATAATGTGTTGACAAGAATGTGTTTTTTACTTTCGTTGCTAAAATAATTGCTAGACAAGCCTCTTCTTCCTCACTCATGTCTCTAAACATTATCTTTAAATTTTGTAATTCCAAATTGTTTAATTTGTGTAGGTTTTCTTAACTTTTACATGCATGCATTTGTACATATGTATATTATAGGAAAAATTGCGCCAAATATGTATAATTTTTTAATATTGTGCAACTTATTGAATAGACTAGAGCAAAACGATAACAATAAATGCAATAAAGTACTCAATAATATTGTGTATCTTATGAGTACCTTTAAACTCTACGAAACTATAAAAAAATATTATTTGAATTAACTTATACAGCCAAATTCTGAATAAGAATTCCATGGCAATTTTTTCCATATTCCCTATTCCCCTATTCTAAAAGATATTTTCTCGGGAAATGTTTCCCTTTTCAACTTCAATATGAAAAATTTTCCCCAGGGAAAAAAGTAGGTATTATGAATGTCAATTAAAGGGAGAATGTGATAACAAATTTTGCGAATAAATTCATTTGAATATTACAGGGGAATTGTCCTAAAAATGAAAGTAATTAACCTAAAGCACCTAAAAATTCCCTGGAATCTTTGTAAAAACCACATGTTTGTTAAAATCTTCACCTAAACTTCAAAAAGAACCTAACAACCAAAAAATTAATTTTATAACTTAATATGCACTTTAATTGGGAATAAAATAAATATTTATCCTTCGATTTTCAAGATTTATGGTTTATTTATCTCTTTTATATGCAGCTTTATGAATAAATAGTGAAACTGGTAAATATTTGCTGTTTTATATATTTTGTTAATTTTTAGAAAAGAAATGTCATAATTTTTACAAAAGAAATTTTTTTTATAATTTGTATATCAATATTTTCAAAAATATTGATTATATTAAAAACTGATATTAGAATTACATAAAGCTGGTATATTTTGAAATTTTTTAACATATGACGTAACGAAGTCGAATAAGCCATTTCAAAGTTATCATAAGATGCAGCCTCCTCAAAAATCTCACATTATAGAAAAAAAAAATCTAAAAAAAATTAGCCATAGAATCTGAAATGTTGATGATTTTTGAAGTTAGGCGACTATGGCGCATCAAAAAATATATTTAATATCAAAGGTATTTTTGCTTGTTGCATAGGGTTATCTAGCGCTCATCAGTATGAACTAATTTTAATGTAAAACATATTTTAGTTTCAGTTGTTATCCTATTATCTTTTTCGTATCTCTTAACTACGTATTAAACACTATTACGAATACAATTAATTATTTCCTATATTTGGGATAAAAATTTTCTCTTTTTATAATGAAAACTTACTAATTGGCTCTCATTTTCACTATTCAGTTTAATTTTTTTCTTTTTTCACTTAAACTCCTTTGAAATGCAAATAAGTCTAATAAAAATTTTAGGTAACCAATCTATTAACAGTAAGTTACACTGAGAAGTCAATAAAATTAATTAATTGGTATTTAAAATTAGTGAAAACATC
>JAKWBJ010000435.1:0-69561 GCA_023159175.1 Wohlfahrtia magnifica | reverse complement strand
ATAATAATAATAATAATAATAATAATAATAATAATAATAATAATAATAATAATAATAATAATAATAATAATAATAATAATAATAATAATAATAATAATAATAATAATAATAGTAATAATAATATTAATTTAATATCTTTAATATCTTTAATAGTTTACTTTAAAAAATATTTTATAACTGTGAAGAACGTTGTACTGACGTTATTTGATACGTGGGTTCAAAAAACCTAGGATAAAAAGCTGTACAAAAATCAGTGTAAGCACTGGTAAAATAGAACATCCGACAACCCTACGCTTCAGCTTTCGTTGACATATTTTAACTGGTTCAAATGGAAACACAAAAACAATTTGACTGTTTTTCTTGTTCAATTTGTTGTAGATCTGCATGCGTCTTATTAATTATGCCATGCTATTGTGACCTAATTTTAAACATTGGTGCCACCTGACTTAAATTTTTATCAGTGTTGTTATTGAGAATTGCAAAATATTTACTGCAAACAACAAAGTTAGTTCTCATTATAACAATCTCTATTATTGTTAATATTTACAAGATCGCTCTACTGGCAAATTTAGCTTTTCTAAAGTTAAAGACCAATTCATTACTTTTATCTTATCTAATAGCGTAGACTGACGGCAGCGTTAATTTGTAGCAGTCTTAATTAGGGAGATCTAACGGTTATTATTAGCGCGGTTTTAACCGATTTTTTTTTTTTTGTATTACCAATTACGGGTTTTACAAAATGTAAATTATTCGTATATCGAGTAAATGGGTTATTTTAACACAATTAACCGGTTATATTGTATATGTATAGCATTTATATATGTTTTTATTATTTTATTGCAAATAAGCTCATAATTAATATTTTCGAAGCGTTTTTCATTTTATACACATATATCTTATATATGTGTATCTCTCATAAGCTTTTGACTATAGAAGAACGAATAAGATATATCCTCTCAGGCAACTACCCCCTATTCTGTGAATGAACAACAAATTTTACGTATAGTGTTTGACAGCTAGAGGAAAAGCAGCTGATGATCAGCTGTATCATTGGACCTTGAAACTTTGAAAATGAAAAAATAAAAAAACACAATCCTACTTATTGAAGTTGCCATTTACCTAGAAATGAGCTTCATTACGAACTTCGCGAACAGATTTATTTATTTTTTTCAACGTAAATTCCCACAATTTGGAAGCGTTGCTCTAACGTTGATGACTTGTTAAATCTCATTTAACATAAATTCAACACAGTTTGACATTTTCCGCTGTCAAAACATATTTATCGCTAGTTCTCATGCAACATCGTATACTACTACAAAGTGTTGAGTTTAAATTTATGCATACACACATGTATTTTTTCTACAAAAGTGTTCCGAATTATAAAAATATTTTGAACGTGATAGAAAGTATAAGGCTAAATAATCAAGTGTATTTTAATATTAATCTTTAAAGTGTCTTCTTCATCAGAACATTCTAATTACCTTAAATATGTCATTAAGATTGACGTAAGTGGTCACTAAGCAGTTCCAAGACGCCGGAAAATACCACTATTACAAAATACGCTGTTTACGAGCATAGTGTGAACGTCCTTTTGCTATTGTTAATAATTTTATCTATGTGTTTCGTTAAGTTTTGTATCTTACGCTTGTATGTTGTTTTGCATCTTTTTGTAAACTTACTTACTCTGTAAACACTCAAGTGTACGGTACGTACAGCTATTGAAAAAGGCATTCGAATTTAATAGATTTATAACTTAATTTAAAACCCAACTAACCCCGTTTTTTATTTATATTTTTACAATATTTTCCGAGGAAATATTTTAGGGAAAAAATATTGATCGTTCAAACCAGATATTTAACCCCCGTTTCCTTGAAATATTTTCCAAGAAAATATTTTTTTTTAGATTTCACATCTGCCTGTATTCCAATCTGTTTTGAACCCAGGAACGTGTTTTTATATTAAAAAAAAATTTATATATAAAAAAATAATAAGGTATTTACTAAAATGATTTACTTTTGTGATCAAAAATTAAAAAAAATACAGTGTGAGTGACAAAGAGAAACAAAGCTTAGTGAATCCCACCCATACAAAAAAAAACAACAACAACAACTGTGAGGAAGTGTGATTGGAAGTTGATTTGCCGTCGGCAAAATAGTAAATTATTTTTTTCGTTTTACTCCTTTTTTATGTGCGAACAATGAAAAATATTGATTTTATCCGATAAATAAATAATTTGTTCGGAAAATAAGAATATCATTTTGAAATTAAAGGAAAAAAGTTTATTTTAATTTTCTCTAATTTATTTTTGCTTTGTTGTTTTTGTTCTTTTTAATCTGCGCTTATTTGATCTCTGTTAACTCCTCTGTTAACAACAGTTTTTTTCATATATTCAGCTGTGCTACAGGTTGGAAATATATATACACACGCACATGTACAAGCATAGGCTGTACCATCATCTGTAAAAGTGCATTGCTCTTCTTTTTTGGTAAATAATAAAGATCAGGTGTTTGTTGTTGTTTTTATTTTATTTTTATTTCCTTTTCTATATATTGTCGCTCACATAAAAATTAGTGCTGCAATTTTTTGCTCTTGCGAATAATCGATTGTTTAATTGATTATTTACTCAATTTTAATTTTTTACTCGTGGAATATTTTTCAATAAATTTAAACCAATGAATTAAATTTATTGAAAAATAATTTTTAAAATTAAGTTATATTTTTAATTAAGTTTAATTTTTAAATAAAATTTCAAATAAAATTTCTTTGCCAAAAGATTTTTTATATATTTTTTACCCGGATCGGGTACTCGTTTTTTTATATCGCAGCACTAGTTTGTCTTAATTTTTTATACCTTTGGTTTGTATTTCACTTTCTCTTTTTAACCCCCATATACACTCTTTTTTAACCCCATTTGAATATAAAATTTTTTGATTAAATTTTTTTGATATATAAATGTATCGCGATATTTTGTTTCTTTTCTTATTGATCTCTTTTTATTTGTCACGCGATCAAACTAGATAAAAACCACCTTGTCTCCATTTTCTCGCTTTTTTATATATTTATATATTTTTACTTTCAAGATTACTCCTTACAACTTACGACCGAAGATGAAAATAACTACTTACATCCGTAACGCCGATTGGTTGGCGGAATTCGGGGCATATATTGCCAATATACCAGTCTCGGACCACCAGATTGGGTCTATGAGTAGTAATGAAAACTAAATCGATTATGGCGAGCTGTTCGATCAACCTACCACTCAATATTGATTGAGGTCGACAAGGTTAAAAATACTCACACTAAGGCCTCTTACAGCACATAAACTTGCGTAATTTCAATGATAACGGTTCATTTGGAACCTTTGAAATTGGCCAGTCGGACTGAAATAGGTTCGGCTCCCGTGATGAATTTACCCCCTGTGATAGCCCTATATTTTACGGTGACTATAAGAACTGCCAGTCGTTTCGCGACATGTTCTCAGCATTGTATGGGAACAACACCCGTATAAGCCCGGTAAAAAAATTGTATTATTTGTTGCAGAAAACTCTTAATGGTGCTCATGACATCATTCAGACAGTATAGCCATCATTGGTCAAAGAATGATGGCTATGCAATTGCATAGAAAAGATTGGTAGATACGTATGAGAACAAAGAAGCTCTTATAAACGAACAGCTTCGGACTCTTCTTCGTATTAAGCTCATTACCAATGAATCAGGTCCGAATATTAAGAACCTGCAGCGCAGCATAAACGAGTGCATAACTAATTTGTCTTCACTTGAGTTCACTGCTGAAGTATTCCAACATTTGATATTGGTATGTATATACTCTACGAAACCACCCGAGAATACTCTAAGTCTCTGGGAGCAGTTCAAGAAGCGTTCTCAAGAATCTTCCAAGTGGGAGGATATGGATGAATTCGAGGAAATCGTCAGATGACTTGAAAAAGGTTCAGTTTTGCGCCAAAGACTGGCACGTCGTCATCAACTTGTTGATTTCTCTGCCAGGGAACTCACCCATTAAGACTATGTCCTTCGTTCCTGGGTCAGAATGTTGATGAAAAGACTTAAATGTTGCTAGAATTGTCTGGCAACTTCACATGCATTTAGAGATTGTGAGAGTATTCATGTCTGCTCTTTATGTAAACTGAAGCATCACTCTGTGCTTCATAGAGATGTCAGGTGAAATAGTTCTACCTGTAATACACCCAAGCTCCCTATAGCTTCTGGTATGACTCGACCTGCATCTCCCCCTCGTGAATCGAATCCAACTTCAATTAACGATCGGGTACAACCCGCTTTGAATTTTAACCCATCAATCTACTATGTGCGTTTTTACGGTCGGATTTCCGATCCACCCCGATTTAAAATTCAAAATTTGCGCTTACGTAGTTGAGAAGATTACCGGTCGGTTGCCCTCGTGCTCTATGTCGGATATGATAATCCCTAGTTTTCCCGATATTACAATGACCGACGTCATGTGTACCCCTGTGGATATATATTTAGAGGAAATGTATATCCGAAAATATTGACTATGGATGTGAAAATACATCCGAATGGCCACCTGATCGCAAAGAGAATCGTTTTCGGTTGGATATGTACTAGTGAAGTTCTTATGTCTCAACCCCTGCACTCTATTGCATCGTTTTGTACCCACGTTGAATTAAACACTCAACTGGCCCGTTTTTGGGAGCTTAAAAATGTTCCAAAAGTCACTCGACCTTCCGAAGAGGAGACATCTAGCAAAAAACTTAAACTTATAATAAGACCGACGGTCGCTTTGCTTAATGCGGATATCGAGAACATGTATCGCCAAATATTGCCCGATAGAAACCAGTACCAGTGGATTTCGTATTGCAAGGATCCCGTAGTTGAAGTGTTGGACTATGAGATTAATACGGTCACGTTCGGAGTGAATTGAGCACCGTATATAGCAGTTTGTACCCTTTTGTAATTGGTCAACGATTGTGAACCCCCGAGGTCTTTGGCATCTAAAATTTTGAAGCCCGAAGGTTATGTCGACGACGTACTAGCTGGCTCTCTTGAGCTGGAAGTCGCCTTTAAGCAACCCATTGGGTAACCCAATTAAACCCACCCGGGTTTTATTGGGTTTTATATTTAAAAAAACCCGTGTGGGTTTTTTATTTTAAGGTTTTCGAAGCTTATTTACAACAAAAATAATTAAAATTTACATATTCAGTACTCTTTTTAGCTTAAAAAAGATAATTACAAAATTTATCAAAATAAGATTTTACGAAAACACTGCTTCCATTTTTTCCCCACCTCTGGCCAATGTCCAAATGCCGTCTCAGAAAAGCTTCTCGTTCTCTATTCTATTGATCTATTCTGGCCGTTTTAACTGACTTGCTTTTCAATCCCACCATACACACAGCATTACCTTTCTTGGTTTCAATTCTTACTTTGCCACCTTCTACGTCTTTGCTTCGTCCATGATCTTATTAGATTATTTATTACATTTTAGACCCATCTGCCGTCCATTTGAAACAGAAGTTTTTCGAACACCCCATACTTTTGACTGTCAATATTTTTTTCTATAAATGTCAAGTATTTTGAAGTGTCGAATCTGGCCACCCTACTCTTAAACGGCGCTACTACAATAAATAATAATAATATAAAACATTTTATTGCATTCGAAAAATAACTCAATTTTTTAGAAAAACCAAATTAAAACCAAATCATTTACATTATTAGAATTTATAACAGACTCGATTTTCAATTCTGACTTGGATTCTACAGAAAACCCTGAGTTACTCAAAATGAATACTGCCGTTTTTCATTTATACAAGTTATGTTTTATTATGATGCATGGCATAGGGTATTAATTACTAAAATGTGTTGCACGTACAAATTTATATACCATATAGAATGGAAGAGTATGATTACAGAAAATAAGAAATCTAAAAAATAAGAATTAAAAATAAGAAATTAAAAATATGATAAATTTAAGATAAATTCGTGAGAAATTTCGGGCATGAGTGACATATGTATCAAATTTGGTTTTGCTAACAAGATTATATTATTAAAATTAATAAATACATATATAGTATATATTGCACACTAATTAATGATCAGTCACAACTCAAAATTTTTAAATATTTAGCACAGGCAAAAAACAGTTTTTGTAAAATTAAGTAGATCGTTTATGAAGTTATTGTATGTATGTCGTCACTAATCGATTACAGTGTCGCCTTTAAGCATGGCTGCCAACCCATTGGGTAACCTAATTAAACCCACCCGGGTTTTATTGGGTTTTATATTTAAAAAAACCCGTGTGGGTTTTTTATTTTAAAGTTTTCGAAGCTTATTTACAACAAAAATAATTAAAATTTACATATTCAGTACTCTTTTTAGCTTAAAAAAGATAATAAAAAAATTTATCAAAATAAGATTTTACGAAAACACTGCTTCCATTTTTTCCCCACCTCTGGCCAATGTCCAAATGCCGTCTCAGAAAAGCTTCTCGTACTTTGAGGCGATCCACTTTGAAGCCGCTTTTTTATTTCTTCAAAAGAATTGATTTGGTGACATATTAATAGATATTATACTCATCGAAATAGCGAATAGTCAGAAGAAGCAATGGTTGGAGAAACGCTGCGTTCAATTGTTTGGGAAGCGTTGTCCTACAGAAGGAAAACTTTGCCTTTCGGCCGTTTTTCTCTTAATGCACGGTTCAAACGAAGTAATTGCAGTCTGTTGTGATCATCGAGTTTTAGCACCTCATAGTACATAATGCCAGCTTGATCCCACTAAGAGAGCAAATTTGCATTATAAACACCAAAACAACGTAATTGTACTAACAAACAAAAAATATTGTCGAAAAGAACGGAATTTGGAAGCAGTTATAAAGCCCAATAAAACCCGGTGGGTTGGGTTTTTTTTATAAAACCAGGGTTTTTGGCTACCCTGGTTTTAAGAGATGTATTGAATTAACACCGATTTTTAATTTAATTATTTTCGTACTACGAAAATGGAAATCTAACCTTCTACACGCCTTAGAAGTTTTACTCCATGAGAATCTGCTTGATGCAGACTTCTCAAAATCTTCAGATGCCAGCATTATTGAAACCCTGGGATTGTGATGGCATACTGCCACCCACAGCTTTTTTTGAATTGACTTCGCAGCCTTGCCAGGATCTGGTTACTTATCTTGTCATGTGTGATGTAACGAAGCTATTTGTCCACAGCAGTTGGTTCTTCCACGAACTGATTGTGGTAGAAATTTAATATTTAAGCGAATATCCACTCTGTTGATACTTGGAAGTTCATAGGTTTGACATACTTGAACGGTATACATATTTACCCCATGCTATGCGTACCCCGTATTGTTTCAGGTGCGTACAGTATTTTATACCCCGAAAATGCTTATATGACACTTTAGATTTATCCCAACCGAAGGTGAAATTTACCTGAGATTGCCTGTTTCTTGTATGGCAACGCATTTTTACCCCTGAATATTATCGGACCCGAAATGAGAGTCCGTTCTGTAAGTTAAGCTTCTGGCATTTTTACCCGACCTGTGGCGAAGTTTGTTTTCCTAATTCACTCAAAATCCCACTAATTTTTTATTTTTTACTTAGCATGTAAAGCTAATCACGTCGCCGACGTCGGAACCATAGGTCTCGTTATATCTTGGCTACTACCCACTACTATATATATATATATATATATATATATACATATATATATATATATATATATATATATATATATATATATATATGTATATATATATATGTATATATATATATATATATATATATATATATGTGTATATATATATATATATATATATATATATATATATATATATATATATATATATATATATATATATATATATATATAGTAGTGGGCAATAGCCAAGATATAACGAGATATATATGTATATATATATATATATATGTGTATATATATATATATATATATATATATATATATATTATAATAATTATAAATATATATATTGTTACGAAAATAAGATTGGGCATCACAGCGTTTATTACATCGCTAAAATAATAAACGAAAGCTGCAAGAACGACTATACGTGCTGTTTACAAATAACCAAATCTACAATAACAACCATTAGTAGAGACAAAGTAAATAAAAATAACACGGCAACAACAATAATTAAGCAGCAAAGAAAACAAGTAACAGACAATAAGCAGGCAACAACAAACACTAAGAGCTGAAAGAGGTAGATGTTTACATACGCATGGCTACGAAAGAACTAAAAAGAAATTAAAAGAAAGAAATAGAATCTACCTGAAATATCGAGAGGTTCGAGAGCTTTCGATGTGATGTTTACCCAGCCATATAAAAAGCACATCGATGCGAACAGCAATCAGTGACTTATTGGTATCGTGCATTCATTGCGAACGGTTGTGTTACGGAAGTTTTTTGCTTTGCGCGTATTTTTCAATACGAACGAAGTTGTTGAACAAAGTGTGTGGGTTTTACCTGCGCTACCTGAAACGGAAAACACATAGGGGTTGTTTATTGTGAATTGCTGTGATTGAAGAGCTGACGTGTACATAAACACGTGGGAATTTATTTCACAAGGAGAGTAAGCGGTGACGTGTTCGTATTCTACTGATAAGAATACAACGCGGATATAATGGCCGACAGGGATGCGTCCTGCCCTAAAAAGAGGGCGCAGGTGGTAACTGCGGAGGAGCTACTCCGTACGTTAGAATTGAAAGACAAGGAGGTGAATTCCCTGAGGCATGAGAACGATCGTCTCAGGAAGGCCATGGAACAGATGATGGCGAGGTTCAACAGGAAATTTGGCGATGAGAGTGGTGAAGAGGAATCCACTGACGAGGAGAATGAGGAGATGGTCACCGAGGAGGTGAACATTCCATGTAAGGTCGTGCCTGACAAGGGGACTGCTGTGGGCAGTGAACACGATAAGAGTGAAGGCTCTAAGCCTTCGAAGGAGGCCGTAAAAACCAGGGCTGTAGACGGTGGTAAAGCGGGTCAGAACTTAAAGAAGGCAAGTAAGCGCGTGAAAGTCCCGGTGCTTACAACATATAATATTAACATAAAGTTGCTGACTAGTGACCTCAACAAACTTTTGGGGCACAAGGAGTACAACTTGAAGATTTTGGGCGCAAATGTGACCAATATAGAGGTCTGCACCTTGGCAGACTACGAGAAGGTGAAGGCGATGCTGAAGAAGAGTGGTGTATCATTCTACACCTATACACCGAAGGACCAGATGCCTTACTCAGTGATGCTGAAGGGCCTATCGGGCACCTTTGAGGCAGATGAAGTCGCCGAGTACCTAAATGGTCTGGGCATTAGAATGCAGATTTTGAGTCTCCGGAAGCTGAAGTGGGACAAGTGGATCCTTAGTCTGAGCAGAGACTCGGACCTGAAGGCGTTCCAAGGCATCAGATACATTCTGCACTGTAGAGTGTATATTGAGAAACCGAAAAGGAAGGGGCTGACGCAGTGCTACAACTGTCAGCGATATGGGCATGTGTCGACCAACTGTAACATGCCATATAGGTGTGTTAAATGCGGAGGTTCCCACGGACCGGGGAAATGCAAGGTCCCACCCAAGGGAGAGAATAGCGCGGAGAAGGTAGTGACTGATCCTACCACAGGCCAGGCTGTGAGAAGGATTGGACTGCCGGTAAGGTGCGCCAACTGCAACGTTGAAGGACACGCAGCAAGCTCTGCTGAGTGCCCGAGACGCCAAGAACTTCTGAGGAATGCTGCTGAGAGGAAGGCAGCTGCCAAAAACAGCAGCGTTACGGCTGCGGGAAACTCTGCTCGTAGTGTATCGTACGCTGCTGTGGCTGGTGGTGTTGGAGTACGCCAGAGGCCCCTTCAGGCTCCGTCTAGCGGCCTTACACTGGAAGCGGCGAGAGGAAATTTTAATCTCATCGATGGAGATTGCAGAAGATTTTTTGGAGGTGGTCTATTGCACTGCTTGAGCAAGATAGGAGGTTTTGCTCTTGAATACGGCAGACTTAGGACTGATGAGGATAAATCCCAGGCACTCCTGGGAATGCTGTTGAGTCTTCAGAATGGTTCGCACAATTAAGTGTATCTTTGTGAATGTCAACTCGATAGTGTCCAGGCATAAGAGACACTATTTAAACTTGTTCCTGGAGGAACATGGACCGGATGTTCTGATGGTGGCTGAACATAAACTGTCTTCGAGGCATATTTTTGAGATGAGAGGATACACGACCTTTAGGCAGAATCGTGTCAATGGACGGGGTGGCGGTACTGCTGTACTTGTTCGCTAGAGTCTGCACGCTGAGAGGGTTCCGTTGGATATGGGAAATGTGGAGTGCACGGCGGTGAGGATTCGTCGTTCTTTTGGGATTGCATTGACTATTGTGTCAATGTATCTGCGACCCAGGGACACTCTTTGCCAAGCGGATTTGGATCCCCTGGTTGGATTGTCAGCGGCGGGATCGCTCCTGGTTGGAGGAGATCTGAACGCGAAGCACGAGTACTGGGGTGGAAGTGTCTGCAACCGCAGTGGCGACTGCCTCAGAGAATTCCTGAGGATGTGTCCTGAGCTGGAGATACGTCGCACGGAGGGCCCGACATGTTTCCATGCGGGAAACCCATCGTTTATCGACGTGGTCATGACATCATCTGATATTGTACCGGTGCCGGAAGGTGCTGATGGGCTTAAAACTCTGCACTACGAGTCTGACCACAGGGCTGTGGAGTTGATCTTGCGGATGGATGGGCTTTGCGGTAGAGAGCAGCGATATCTCTTTGACTTTGATAGGATGAATACGAGGGCTTTCAACTCGGTACTATCTCGTGATTTGCCTGACCTTATGCTTCCGTCGGATCGGAATGTGACCTCACGCGAAATTGATGACTGCATCGAGTCTATGACTGGCGTCATTAGAACTGCGATGGAGGAATCGGTTCCAAGACTACCAGTACGTCATGCCGGCGTGCTAAGACTCCCCGACAACATCCTCGGCTTCATATCGGAGAGGAGGAGGCTTCGGAGGATACTGAGGAGGACGGGAGATATCTCGAGAATTCCCATATTGAGGGCTGAGATAAGAAACCTGGATAGGATAATCCAGGGGGCAATTGCTGTGTTTGAGCAGAATTATTGGACGGATTATCTATGGAGTATTAAGGTGGACAACAGGACTTTTCGGAAAGTGAAGGGTGCAGCAGGTGTGCGGCGAAGGTTGGCGGTTGCTGATATAATGAGGGATGATGGAGTACTCATCACGGATGACGGTGGCAAGGCGAATCTTTTGGCTGAACGTTTCTGCGGTGTGCAGAGAGCTGCTGTGAATCTCCAGTCCTCCACTATTGTGGGGATGGTCTTGGAGGAGGTATCGGGGCTGAGGAATCAGGCCCCGGTCATTGAATTTGGCCCGGATATTACGGCGGATGGTGTTCGAGGTGGGGATTTCGCTGGAGGAGGTTTTTCTTTGCTGACTCCCTCTGATATTGGCAGGGCATTGTCCAGTAGACCTAACAAGAGATCCAGCGGGCCGGATGGCATACCGGACCTGATCCTGAGGAAGACGGACGCCACCACATGGAGGTTCTTGGCGTTGGTGCTTAACCACTGTTTCAACATTGGTTACTTCCCGAAAGCATGGAAGGGTGCGATCATTGTGCCTATACCCAAGCCGGGGTCTGACCCTGGGGGTGCTGGTAGCTACAGACCCATATCTCTGCTCTCTAGCCTGGGTAAACTTATGGAGTGGTTTATTTTGGAGCGTATGAGAAGATTCATGGACGATAACGAGATATTGCTGGATTGCCAATTTGGATTTAAGAGGGGCCACTCTACGTCCCATGCACTGATGGCACTTGCGGACTATGTAGCAAGGGGACTGAATAGGAGATATCCGACGATTGCTGTGAGCCTGGACTTCGCAAAGGCTTTTGACAATGTTTGGCAGGAGGGTATAGTTCATAAGATGGTGTCGCTTGGTTTCGACAGGCATCTCTGCGGAATTGTTGCGGAATTCCTGAGGGATCGCTCCCTCAGAGTGAGAGTGGGCGATACACTCTCTGATGAAAGAAATATTGTTGCTGGAGTGCCGCAGGGGTCACTACTGGGACCTGTACTGTTCAACATATTCATGTCGGATATACCTCGGCCACCTGACGGAGATTTACTCCTTCTGTATGCAGACGATGTGCTGGTTGCGGCATCTGGACCCAGAGCGGCAAGGGTGAATGAGAGACTCGGCGGATACCTGGGTAGACTGCACGGATACTTCTGCAAATGGGGTCTCTGCCTGAATATGGGAAAGACGGATTGCGTAATATTTAAGGGACGGCGTGGACGGCTGTATCCCAACGCAAGGAAGTTCGTACCGGTGCTGAGGGTAGGCGGTGAAGTTGTAAGAGTCTCCGATAGGATTAAGTATCTCGGGGTGATTTTCCATGAAAGCTTTGAGTTTTATCGACATGTGGATTTCGTTCTGGATAGGATGAAGGGGATATACCACTCCTACTGTAGGTTACTGCGCCGAAGGGAAGGTTTGCGTAGGGAGGTAAAGCTGCTTATATACAGGCAGATCATCAGACCTCTGATGTCTTATGCCTTCCCTGTCTGGTTTGGGATTTCGTCCCATCAGATGGAGAGGCTTAGGATCTGGGAGAGACGTATTTTGTCGGCTTGCCTTGGATTAAGGGCTCGCCAGTTCCCCGATGGTTCGTTCCGGAGACCGTCTTGTCGGGTCATTTATGACCATGCGGGTTTCGAGAGGATCGACGTTTTTCTTATGAGGACTGCGCTGAAATTTTTGGAACGATCGTCCGCCCTGGAGAATGGGATGGTGACTGGCTGCTTCGAGGGAAGGAGTGATATGGAAACCCTAAGGGTGCACAGATATCTGTTGCCTGTGGATCTCCTAACGTTGAAGGACGAGGGGCTGCTCTATGGCGACGAGGGCCTGCTATTTTATCACAGGAGTGTTAATACGCTGGATTTGGACAGCCTGGTGTATAACACTGCACAGTGAGGTGGATGTCTGTGCCCTGTTGTTGTTAATTAGTTGTAAGTAGTGTTTTAAGTTAGTTTTAAGCATATGAGTGTTTCCATTTTTCCATTTTTTGCGGAATATAGTATAAGAGTTGATTTGTTTTAGTGATGGATTGCGGCTATTCTGCATTATTTTAAGTTTTAGTTGATAAGTCTATGATAAGTATCATTTACGCATAGAATAAGTATATACATGATTAATTAGTTTAAGATAAACTATGTAAAGAACGAAATATTTGGATGAATAAAGATAAGATAAGATAAGATAAGAACAGCAATCAGTTTATGTGTCGTAAACTCAGCGAGTGCAGTTTAAGTAAAGTAAGCTCAGCGAGTGCAGTTTGTATGAAGAGAGTCTAAAAGGAGTAAACTCGTGAAGTGAATCGTGAAGTAAAAAAACAGTTTAGTTGGAGCTAAATCAGAGTTAAAGAGAGTTAAGTGTGGATAACCTCTGGTTGAAAAAGTTGTGATCGAACCTAAGTTATAGCTACGATCGGGTTGGAAGATCTTTAGGAAGAAAGATCTGTCGAGTAATTGTTATTGTTTTCAAACTTGTAAACAGAAGGAGTAATTAAGAATAGAAATTGTTATTGGTTGTAAAAAGGTTACAAACAGTAGGGCACAAAACTGCGTTAAATAGAGATTTTAATTAAAGACTAAACACAAGATTTATTTTAACTGCAATCTGCGAAATCATAAATATACGTTTTTTAAAAGGTAAAAACGTACCAATATATATGTATTATAATTATTATAATTATATGTATATATATATATATATATATATATATATATATATATATATATATTATATATATATTATATTTTATATATGTATATATATATATTATATATATATATAATATATATATATATATATATATATATATATATATATATACCATAGGTCTTGTTACATCTTAGCAACAACATGAGCCATGGCAGTCCAATTATATATATATTACGTAATTATGTATTATATATATATTACGTAACGAGACCTATGGTTCCGACGCCGGCGATGTGATTAGCTTTATGTATATGTTTGAATTGTATTTTATTTATTATTATTTTATTTATTTATTATTATTTTAAAACCCAACTAACCCCGGTTTTTATTTTTATATTTTCCGAGGAAATATTTCAGGGAAAAACATACGCTGTCAAAAATAAATCACTAGGTGAAATATTAGCATAGTGTTTTGTAGAAGGGAGAATGTCTCTTAAGGGCATAACAAATCCGAAAGTTGTTCTATTATACTTATTTACAAGAAACTATAATATGCCGGCGGAATCAACAATATATGTGAGGGAAAATTGATAAATTTTATTGAATTAAGCAACAAAAATTGAAAAAATTGGATTTTAATAATTGAACCGGTTATCCGGTTTTTTTATATTTGTTACCGTAAACCGGGTTTTCCATAATTGTAACTATTTGAACTATTTTAAAACCGGTTTTTGGAAAAAGTCGAATAACCGATATCCCTAGTCTTAATTCAAATGATCTTGTGAATTCTTCCCATATCAATGTGCATTAAATTTGATGTGAATGCACAAACCAATGTGAATTTATACTGAATTTAGCTTTTTGATATGGTAACACAGTAGATAATTAACCAGCTGTTGGCAAATTGTTTACTATTGTGAATGAATGTTTAATTGAAAAAAATTAAGTGTATACAAATAGATTTTGGAGCAGTTTCTGCAAAAGTAATTTCAGTTTTTTCTTCAAATAAATAGTGATTTCCTACCAACAGCATAGCTGCTAATCGTACTTTCTGTCTTCTATTCATTAAATGTTGATATAAATGCCACACAAAATAGTTGACTAGCAAACAGCTGTTTACTGAATGCAAAAATTGTCGTCTGTCAGGGTAAAATTTTAACTTGCATTAGTGGGGTTTTAATGCAAATTAACGCTGTCGTCTGTCTACGCTATAACTGTTGAATTATAAGACGTACATATACATAGTTATCTCAAAGCAAGAATAGAAAATATTCTTCGTTTCAGATATGCATTAAAACACTTCAAGCTGAAATCGCGAGATTCATCTCAAACACCAAATAAAGTGCCATGTTCTTCCCAACGAACTTAGAATATTGTTCAATTGGAGAAGTACCTAATCTGTAACATAATCAACGAAAAAAGTATTTGATCTATCGCTGGTGGAAGGTAAAATCGAGTCACCAAATTAGGGTTGGTTTACATTTTTAATGGCTTTGATATATAACTCATAAACACACTTGCGAGTTCGAGGATGGTGGAATATACATTGATAGAATCAAAGTGCCTCTTAAATAGGTTTGTCAGATGGCCTTGATTTCGTTAGATTTATAAGAATCTTTACAGCTTGTCAAGAATCAAGAAAAAATATTATTCGTCAAGATTTTTTCAACACAATTTTTTAAAGCACATTTTTAATTTTATGAAAACCTATTAAGCATTTTAGAGAACCAATACTTAAAAAAGTTTTAAGTGAATTTGATTTCCAGTTTAGTTTATCTAAAAAATTTATAATTAAATTATTACAACATGCTTTAGAAAAAGTTCGCTTAAAAATTTGAACAAAAATTAGACAAAATTTTCTTATTTTTTTAACTAGCTTTATTAAACCAAATATGTATAAATGTGCCATTTTGACCGATAACTTTTCGACATTTTTGGGGTAAAGTCATTTTTCCATCAGTGTTGAACTTCTGAGCTAAAGTTTTTACTGATTCAATTGCGTTCATCAGGCCTTTATGCATATTAATTTACACCATTGAGAGTTTTTTACAGAGATTGAAATAAATGATAATCTGAATATGCAAGGTGTGGGCTATAAGGTGGATGCATCAAAACTTGCGAGCCAAGCTCTTTAGTTGCTCACAGGCCATCAAATGGTCTGGCGTTGCCTTAAAGGAACACAACACCACTTCTATTGATCTATTCTGGCCGTTTTAACTGACTTGCTTTTCAATCCCACCATACACACAGCATTACCTTTCTTGGTTTCAATTCTTACTTTGCCACCTTCTACGTCTTTGCTTCGTCCATGATCTTATTAGATTATTTATTACATTTTAGACCCATCTGCCGTCCATTTGAAACAGAAGTTTTTCGAACACCCCATACTTTTGACTGTCAATATTTTTTTCTATAAATGTCAAGTATTTTGAAGTGTCGAATCTGGCCACCCTACTCTTAAACGGCGCTACTACAATAAATAATAATAATATAAAACATTTTATTGCATTCGAAAAATAACTCAATTTTTTAGAAAAACCAAATTAAAACCAAATCATTTACATTATTAGAATTTATAACAGACTCGATTTTCAATTCTGACTTGGATTCTACAGAAAACCCTGAGTTACTCAAAATGAATACTGCCGTTTTTCATTTATACAAGTTATGTTTTATTATGATGCATGGCATAGGGTATTAATTACTAAAATGTGTTGCACGTACAAATTTATATACCATATAGAATGGAAGAGTATGATTACAGAAAATAAGAAATTTAAAAAGTAAGAATTAAAAATAAGAAATTAAAAATATGATAAATTTAAGATAAATTCGTGAGAAATTTCGGGCATGAGTGACATATGTATCAAATTTGATTTTGCTAACAAGATTATATTATTAAAATTAATAAATACATATATAGTATATATTGCACACTAATTAATGATCAGTCACAACTCAAAATTTTTAAATATTCAGCACAGGCAAAAAACAGTTTTTAAAACATTTTTGTAAAATTAAGTAGATCGTTTATGAAGTTATTGTATTTATGTCGTCACTAATCGATTACAGTGTTGCCCACTAATTCATGAGCAGTCACAATTGAAAATACATATATCAAAATCCCACAAAAATCTCGTTTGCACATCTGTATTCTTTAACTAGTAAAATAAATGAAAATAATCAGTTAAAATTCAGTTAAACGTGACTTATTGCAACGCATAGTTGCAACGTTGCAAACTTACCTTATGGGCAACACTGTAATCGATTAGTGGTGACATACATACAATAACTTCGTAAACGATCTACTTAATTTTACAAAATCGTTTTAAGAACTGTTTTTTGGCTATATATATATATAGTATATATCGCACACTATATATATATATATATATATATATATATATATATATATATATATATATATATATATATATATATATATATATATATATATATATAGCTATATATATATATACTGTGCGATATATACTATATATATATATAGTGTGCGATATATACTATATATATATATATATATATATATATATATATATATATATATATGCATATGTATATATATTAGGGCGAGTCGATTTGTAGGGACGCAAAAAAATCGTCAAATTTGCCCAAGGAACCATACCTCTAAAATGAATTCTGATAATCCTTATTTTGACACAAAGGTTACATTTTGAAAAATCCCACTTTGACCCATTTAAAGTGCCCCAATCGAGTCTTAATGTATGACCGACCCCCACTAAATTTGGAGGGCCGCCCACCCATGCTAGTGGCACACCTGCAACTTGATTGGGGCCCTTTAAATGTGTCAAAGTGGGATTTTTCAAAATAAGGAACATCAGAATTCATTTTAGAGATATGGTTCCTTGGGCAGAGTTTCTTATTTTGATCCCCAGAATACGATTTTCCTTGTCACTTGGGCGATTTTGTAATCGGCCCATCCTAATATATATATTTATATTTATATATATATATATATATATATATATATATATATATATATATATATATATATATATATATATATTTAAAGATATTTATATTTATATATTATATATATACCCGTTAATATATATATATATCTATAAATATATATATATATATATATATATATATATCTATAAATATATATATATATATATATATATATATATATATATATATATATATATATATATATATATATATATATATATATATATCTATAAATATATATATTTATATATATTATATATATATATATATATATCAACATATATATATATATATATATATATATATATATATATATATATATATATCAACAGCATTAGAAATCAAGTGAAAACTCAATTTAGTGACCAATATCGTCAACCTTTCTTGTGAGGAATTAAATTGACGTTAATTTGTTTTGATTGTTTATTTATTTAAAAATAAATTGCTAAAATAGTAGACACATTTATATATCTATGTATAAAAAATAATGGATAAACGATTTTCTTACCTTATAAGCTCAAATATTTCTGGTTTCTCTCTTTCCCGTTGCTGCATGCGATCTTTCATGGCGGTAATAATCGAATGTGCTTTATCTTCGGCTCCATGTTTGGAGCTCTTTTCTGCCGCTCCTAAATTTAGAGAAAACCATAAAAGTAACGAAATTTAATTTAGTAATTTTAAAAAAAATCAACTAAAAAAATTACTTTGTAAGCAATCGGCATTTAAAAGATCCTTGCATTTTTCATGACATTTAACTCCACATTCAGTACAACGAACACCTTGACGTGCAATGCCCCATAAAAGCCCTTCGCATTCGTAACAATAGGTAGGCGAAGTTGCAGTCCATAAAACGAAATTATGAGGTGTTGTCGATGAGATAGGATATATTAACGCTTGTAATGCCTTTTTATACACATGCATTTTCTGTTGAATAAATTCAGTGGCAGTTGTTAATAGTTCATCGTTCTTTGCACTCATCAATTTAAAAAAATAAAATAAATAAATTAGTTTGTTATTTAAATATATATATATGACAGGCACACTCAAACAAAAACAGTCAACCAATAAATACAAAGTATTAAAAATTGTCCAGACGAGTTAACATAGGGCTTCAAGAAGATATTTTCAACTTAACTAATTGTCTGCTAATGATTTTGCTTCATACTATGATAAGTCGATTATATCTAGAGCTTCTTTCTAACGGTACTGCGCCAAGTGTTCTTCGATCTTCATCCATACCTACTTTCTTGTGGTTTCCATTTTAAGGGATTTTTCGGTTATGCTTCAATTGTCTTTCTAAATTATATTTCAATATTCACTACCCACGTTTTATTTGAATTGATGTAAGGACTCTTTGTTAGTTAAAGGTTCTCATTGCTCATGTTATGCCAGGATATTCCACATATAGTATATAACTTTTATTTATATTCTAAAAACTAAAAATTATTACCGCTTCAGAACCATGTCTCACTCCCGTATAAAAAGGTAGATCTCACGCTTACATTTAAGCTACGTATCTAAAAAAGAATCTTGTGATATGTGCATCTGTCAACATCATGCTTCCTAGATAACAGAAGCTGTTCACGTATTATATTTGTTGGTTGCCAATTGGAATATGGTCGTTGCTGTATTTATAACGCACATGGCATTACTCTTTTTTTTAATTTCCAAACTTTCGAACTTTTTCGATTTTGAACAGTTTTGTGATAAAAAGTAAATATCATCCGCATGTCTTTGGAAACTCCACAATATTCCTATTTTTCTTTTACCTAACTCTTTTTTCAACAGTTCTCTCGCAACTACCTCCTGTGAATGACGTGTCTTCCACTTCCGCTTTGTTACAGAAAATAAAATAAAATCAAACATTTCTGAACGAACAGCTGATACCAATTTTGAGGACTTAGGGCCCACGGTTAAATCTTTTGACTCTAAAATGACTCGAAACAATTATCGGACTATTTTACAAGCATTGTATACTGATGACAATGCTGAAAACATAGACACTTCACTGCAAAATACAAACGTTAGTGAATTTATATCACAAATTAAAGTGCTTCCCTATGATAATTTAAATACGTAGAAGACAGCAAGCAGAAAATTGTTGTTGGCAGCAGTTACTGCATTGCTGTTGACTTCATAAATATTTTGAAAGCAGCAGCAGCAATAACAACTGGTTTCATTGTCATATATTTTATTTCTCATAAAAATATTTATTATAGAAAAATGTTTTTCAGTGTGGTTACTTAAGCCTTTCAAATTCACTAAAATAAAATCTTTTAAAAAAGCGAATATAAAAGTAAAAAAGCGAAATTAAATATATAGAAATGAGTGAAGTCATGTGTTTTTTGGTTGATACAATATATAAATTTTATACTGTTGTTTTCTAATATACAAAAAAAAACTTTTCACGCTTTTTTATTTTATATCTTATATTGTGTTGATAGCAATAATATGTTTTTTGCTGCCAAAAGAATTAGTCTAGACTGTGTTGCCTATAAAATAATTGTTTTATTACTAGCTGCCGTCTGTGTATTTAAAGCGTAACACTGAACAATTTAATAAAATGCTTAAAAATAATGAAGTTACTATATACCATAATTTTACAAAAATTAGGTTGGGCAATCCTGTCGTTTATTACGTTGCTAAAGGCAAAAAACAAATATTTATGCTGTTTACAAATAGCCAAATCGATAACAAAAACTACCAGAAATGTATTGTAATAAATAAAAATAATCAGCAACAACAAAAACAGGTAAAAAAAACAAGCAACAGACAAAACAAATAACAAGAACTACAAGTAGATTTTTACATTCGCATGGCTTCATAAGAACTAAAAAGAAAGTAAAGAAAACAAATGTAATCTACCAGAAATGCTGAGAGCTTTTGAAGCATTATTTATTCAGCCATATAAAAAGTACATCGATGCAAACAGCAATCAGTTTATGTGTGGTAAACTCAGCGAATTAGTTATCGGTTTGAATTCAGCGTGAAGATAAATTATTGGTTTAAAATCGGTGTGAAGTGAGCTTGAAAAGAGTAAGCTCGTGAAGTAAAATCCAGTTTAGTTAGAGCTAACTCAATAAAGAGAGTTTAGTGTGGAGAACCTCTGGTTGAAAAGGTTGTGATCGTACCTAAGTTGTAAGAACGATCGTGGTGGAACAGCTTTAGGTAGAAAGATCTGTCGAGTAATTGTTGTTGTTTACAAAGTGGTAAATATAAAGAGTAATTAAGGATAGAAATTGTTATTGCTAGTGAAAAGGTTACGAGCAGTGGTGCACAAAACTGTGTAAATAAAGAGGTTTAATTAAAAACCAAGCAAATGATTTATTTTAACTGAAATCTACTCAAACATAAACGTTTTTAAAAGGTAAAAATTTAACAATATGTTATTAAAAAATTTCAATTGGTATTTAAATTATTTGTGATACAAACGAATCATTTAATAGTACTGCTTAAATATTAAAAGATCAAAATTTCCAGTTTTGTGTTCATTAAACGAAACAACATAAATCGATTAAATATGTTTTGTAAGGCTAGAATGAAAAACAGCAGAAGAAGTAAATAAGAATTATAATAGTTAGGTAGTTAGTTACGACGGGTAGTCAAACACTGGTCCAGCTCACTTGGGTCCAATATTGATCCCATTGTGATGCTCAAAATAGGTAGCGTCAAGCGGACCTACATTTCGGCATCCCGGTTTGAATCGAACCAACCAGACATATGCACAAAAGAAGATATCCCACTGATACTCGCATTAGCAAGGTCCGATATGATATGCAGAAACGGACTACCAAGGAAAGCAGTCCTAATATCTGAAAGATTTGGACACTGGCACAAGAAATACTCGACAGTCTCCTCCTTCTCCTCTTCCTGACAACTTCTACAGTAGTTATTAAACGGTGGACCTACTCTCCTAGAGTGCGCACCAGCCACCCAGTGCCCGGTAATGACAGCCACCAGAATTCATAGCTTATGTCGCGGCATCCCCATAATAGACTCCGAGCGAGCCCGATCTTACAGGGACCAGATCTGTCCCGATACAGAGCACATGGATTCATTGTCCCACCGCAATTGTGCCCAGCCCAACATGTACCTCAGAACCAGAAATCTGAAAGAGGAAAATGGCATCCCAACCAAAGTGATCAATCTCCTCGTTGCCGAGGAGAGAGCCCACTGTCGCCGGTTCATCAGCCACACCGTTCCCACGGGTGTCAGAGTGACACCTTACCCAGATAATCTCCAGGTCTGAATGCCTCGCCATCTCGTTCAGAGATGCCCGGTCTCGGTGATAAAGAGGGCAGCGGACTGGTTGATGTACTTACTATATGGTATATGATATTGATATTCGGATCTGTAGGGACAGTGAGGCTGCGATCAGGGCGCTCTCCAGTGTCTACTCGAAATCGCGAATCGTTCACACGGGTGTCAGAGTGACACCTTACACAGATGATCTCTAGGTCTGAATGTCACGCCATTTCTGGGCATCTCTGAATGAGATGGCGAGACATTAAGACCTGGAGATTATCTGGGTAAGGATATTAATATCATATACCATATAGTAAGTACATAAACACAAGTCCGCTGCCCTCTTTATCACCGAGATCTCCGCCTGTAAGATACTGCAGTGGTCAAGCAGTTTGAAGGATACTCTCACCCCTTCAGCAGGAATAAAGACTTCGCTCCCAACTCCTTCCGAGGATTTCGATCCATCCGTGTATAACTCAACAGCACCGGGTGTAATTACCGGTTCTAGTGAGATACACACGGAGAACATTCTGTCCATTTAGGATTTGGGTGTATAGTAATCTATCCTGTCAGGGATCGTATTTAAATACCCAAACATAACCGCATGCCCCCGCCATCTTCAACCTTTTCGCAGACATGATCGCCGTCTGTCTAGCCATCAGGTCCACTGAAAGTCAGTTCAGTAATACAAACAAGGCCCTCGAAGGAGTGGACCTGAGCGCAGCTGTAATGATCAGCGCCGTGCTCCGCAGAACCTTTTCAAAGATCTTGCTATATGTGTATTTTTCAAGAGACTTCCACCATGCAAGCGCACCATACATAAGCATGGGCTTAACCACCGTGTCAAAAATCCAATGGGAATTCCTAGGACTCAGACTCCAGGACTTTCCAACGGCCATACGACAAGTGTACATCAGAAAGTTCGCACTCTTCGCCCTCGCACGAGTTATGGAAAGCCCTATAACACAACCCCAACTACAACAACAACAAATGCACCAAACAAACCACAATATTAAATAGCTGCGTAAGCATTTGATAAATTTATTTACCTAATCGCATCCGGTGACACATTTTTACAGGCCCCCTCTATATCCAGGAATGCCACTAGAGAATACTCCCTGTGCTCGAGGGCATTTTCAATATACCCCACAAGCGAGTGAAGCGCATTTTCAACAGATGTGCCCCTAGTGTAGGCATGTTGGAACGCAGATAATAGGATAGGTTCTATCGTAGTGCGAAGATGCCAGTCGACCAACCTTTCTTCAGAAGAAAAAAGATAGGCTGATGGGGGTCTGAAGTCCTTTGGATCCGTATGGAAGGTTTTAATCCCTTTCGGAATAAATACCACCCTATGGTCTACAACTCAGGAATATAAGACCATGCCAAGCATGCCTTATAAATAAACATCAGCCAAGAAATCACTAAATAAGCATTACTCTGTAGATCGGCAGGAGTAATCTGATCTGATCTGGGCGACACTCCTCTCGGATGTCGCCCAGATCAGAATTTTATCATGGTGGTTGCTTCCTACCTTTACAGACCCTTGGTTTGCATGCCTCGTCCGTCGGCGGCAACTATTTATAATCGGAGGATGAGGAAGAGTTCGCGACAGGCTGTTGCGATGCTCCACCCAAACCGTCTTCCTCATATTTTGAAATACCCTAGTCCAAGGCGGTTTGATCGCAAACTTGAAGTCAATATACAATTAGTCTGGGAACGAGCATTCCCTAGAGACCATCCATTCTTCAAACAAATTTGAGTGGCTGGAGCTGGCCAGTAACAAATCAAGAGCCTACCTTCTGTTAGAAACCACAAAGGTAGGTTCCCTGCCAGTATTCATTATATCTAAACTACTACAAAGGATGAAATCAAAAAGATATCCAACCCTTGCGTTCGTGTCCGAGCTTCCCCAAGCAGTATGGTGTGCATTGGCGTCGGCTCCAATGATAAACGACGTACTGCTCATCCCAGCCGCGTTTGTTAAGTCACGATCCTTGCCATTTGGGAGAGGTTCGCCATGGTTCTTGGCCATGTAGCTGGAGACCAAAAAAGGGTGCCAGATCCGTTCTACTGCGCTACCGTATTCTCATCACTGTAATCAGATAGAATGAAGATACTCAGATATTTGCTAGCCACAATACACAATCTGTTGCGAGGTCAGCAACATGTAGCAGCTTACAGTTATCCGCACTTAGTACACTGACCCTATCATCAAATATTTAGGGTTCCTGAACCAGTGCCACATCCACTCCTCTCAACCATACGGAGGACCAGCGCAGCCGAAGCTACTGGTAAAGGTTAACCTGAGTTATCTTCACCATTGTAGTCTCCTGGAATGACTGTTACGTTGACGTCGTCGTCTTGGTCAGAGTCCAAGAGGGTGTCTTCGTCAACCACTTCGTCCATTCGGTCAACTAGATCACCTAAGAGTGTTTCTTCTTGAGCGAAAGCACTAGTGGTCTCGTTGCAAATCATATCCTCCAGAACAGGATCCTGCTCATTCTGAACCGGCTTTTTTCTGTTTTTCTCCCCCCCTCCGGTAGACCTCCTGTAGAAAGATCGACTCGAAGCCGTAGTAGATCTTTCCGCTTTTCTTCCGTAAATGTGGCAGAGACTCCTTGTTCACCAGGAGAATAATCCTCCTGGGTGAACCATCCGATGCGGAGACTCTGGTAACATCCAATCATGTGATTGTTATTAGTACCGTTAGAATTTAGGTTTATAATTAAAAACACTTTTTCTCATTAATATACATATGATCGTTAAGATGAGAAGCAAAGAAAAAAGACCTCTGTCGATATAAGGAATTTAATAATTCATCATTTTAAATTGGGAAAACATTACATATATCCGAAATAGTATAAAAATCAAAAAAGGGTTCATTATATAATTAAAAACAGTGTAAGAACTGTGGTAAACACGGCTAGAAGTCACGATGAATCGTGAGTGAAGTGAAAAAGAATCCCAAAAGTTAATTCATCTACATGAGCCAGAAATCCCGAGGAGCACTTAGGCATTATAGTGGTACCCAACACAATAAGACATTAAAAAAAAAAAAACGATTTCTAGATCTGCCATATATTTCCAAAAAAATCTAAATATTAGATTAGATTTTGCTAAAGAGCACGAGTCTAAGTTTCCTGAATTCTGGACGAATGTAATTTTTAGTTTTGAAAGCAAATATAACCTTTTTGACTGTGATATAAAGGTTTTAGTTTTTCGGAAACCCAATTCAAAGTTGGAGGAGAGACATATGGTACCAATTGTAAAATACAACTGAGTCGTGCTATGGTCTAGGTATGTATGGCGGCTTCAGGTGTGAGCGATGTTGCATTTATTGATGGCATTATGGATCATCACAAATACATTGACCTATTCAAGCAAAATTTACGACAGAGAGCTGAAAAAATGAGGACTTTTCGGCCGATTTCAGTTCTGCCGAGATAATAATTTTTGGCTTTTATATAATTTCCCAAAAATTATAAAAATATTGTCCATGTAGAATACTTTTTTGTTTATATTTTTTATTTATGTTTTAAACAATGCATTTTTTGCATTAGTTTCATTTGTGATCTGAATTCTTGTACTGTATATAATTCTTTGCTTCTCAACAAAGTCCTTTCTATTATTTTTTAATGTTATTGTTTTACTGTTTTTTAGTGATTACTAAACAAATTTGTAAGATACTTACAAGACCATATACACCAGATGGTGAATATGGATAATGAGTACGTCGACACTGTTTACAAAGTCTATTGTGAAAACGGTTCTGAATATTGTTACATTTTAACCTTTTTAAAACGTTTGAGTACGTTTATATTGCGTTAAAATAAAATAAAAATCTCTATTTTTATTGTTTTATAGTTACATTTTTATTTACTACACAATAACTTTTATACAGTTTATAACAACTTAATATTCATTTATACAACACTTTAATTTCCGCTTTAACCACGTCTTTATCTTACAAAAGCCAAACGATAACTTACTGACATGTAGGTAAAACAGCCCTTTATATACCTAATTGCCTGCATTTTAGAAGGTTCAGGAAATATAGATCATATTCTATTTCCATATCCGCTAATTCAAATTTAACGTAAAAATAATCGATGTGGCAGTGCTGCCAAACTGACATATACCAAAATCCCACAATGCAGTGTTGTATTTTTATTTTCGTAACACTGCCCCCCGCTTAAGCCTGTTCGTCCCGAATAGGCTCCTTAAACTTCTTCCCACAGCTTGCAGTCGTTCTAAATGTACCACTTTAATTTTTGATCGCGGGCTATTGTTCTTCTGCATTCTTTATACCGCATCGTTTAACCTTTTGACTACTTTGTAAGGTCCATCACAGTTAGCTTGCAGCTTAGGAGATAATCCTTTCTTACGCTGTGAGTTGTAGAGGAGAACCAGTTGTCCCTCATGGAAGCCATCCGTATTTGCCTCACGATCATATCTGGCTTTCATTCTATTGCTAACCATTTTATTTCGTGAGCGCACAAATTCGTGAAGTCCAATGAGGCTTTCCTCTTTTTTAGCATTATTTTATTTTATATTTTTCCTCTCTGTGGTAAGCTTAACACCAAACTCTAAGTCACCAGGTAGTTTTATCTCAGTCCCAAAAATAATCTTGGCAGGGAATTCAGATGTTGAGTCAAAGACAGCTGATCGGTACGCCAGTAGAAACCTTGGTAGGTATTCATCCCATCCTTTTGTTGCTCGCTTACTACTTCTCGCAAATATTCCTCTAGGGTTCGACCCTGCTGAAGCGGCGTCGTTCGAGTCGTCTTAATTCCATATATCTCACACATTTCTTTTAATACAGCAGACTCGAAATTTCTACCCTAGTCGGAATGTAACTCTATTGGAATCCCATAGTGGCATAGCCAGTTGTTCACAAAAACATTTTTAATTGTGTTCACCTCTTGATTGGGAATATGAGAACATAACGATTTCCAGCATTACTGACAGGAAACGGGTTCCTTCGAAGGGTGCGCCCGAGTTATATTGTTGCAGCTGATCTCGGCTTCTTTTTACTGGATCGTTAGCTGCAATACACTGGGTACAGTCTGCTATCCAATCCGCTACTGCTTGCCGACACCAACCAAATAAAAACGTTGCTTTAGTTTCACCAGAGTCTTTGTCACCCCAAGGTGTCCCCCACTGACTCCATTATGGAACTCATTTAGACTTCTTTTATCTTGGAGGAAGGCACGCCTATTAGGTTGGATGAAGTTTTGCTATCAGCACCCCGGTGCCGCACACAATAGGTCTTTTAGTGTCTGAAACGCCTTTCCTTGCGATTCTTCCCAATGATAGACCTTAGATTTTTTTTTGATATGTAATTTAAGTTCATATACAAGTATATACATTTCATTTCATTAAACCTAGTCTTAAACTAACAAGTAATATTTTTCTTTTACATAATATTCACTGTAAATCAACAATTACCAAATCCTGTGGTTTGTTTCTTTTCAGTCTTCTTGTGTATATCCAATCGTTGCATAATATAGCAGCCTCCGAGTTTAAATCATTCTGTACTCTGTCGTTGTGTTTTCATGCTAATAGTTGTAAAACTTCTGTGACCTTTATGACACCGAGATCTTTGTGTAAATTATTATACCTGACATAATAGGGCGCATTCACCATTTTTCTTAGTACTTTACTTTGACAACGTTGAATATTCTGAACTTGGTTCCTCGCAGTACAACCCCATATTTGTACCCCATAAGCCCATACTGGTTTCAGAATTTGATTATAAATAAGAAGTTTATTTTCAATTGAAACTGGAGATCTTCTACCATGTAGCCATTTTAGTCGATTATATTTTAGGTTCAGTTCTTTTACTTTCATTTTGATGTATTCTCTAAATTTGAGCTTCGCATCTAGCGTCATACCAAGGTATTTAGCATGGTTGGCATATGGAACTGTAGAGTTTGATACTCTAATGGGCCTATATTGTATAGATTAATAGGTGAACTCAACAATTTAATTTTCCATTTTTTTTCCATTCTGCTAACTTATTTATAAATGATTGCAGCCTTGTACATGACTCTATTTCCTTATCGCCGACTGATAGAATACAAATATCATCAGCAAACGTTAGAAATTTGTTGTTGTTATCAGGTTCTTATGTCTGCTGTATACAACAGATTCAAGAGAGGACCGAGTATACTGCCTTGTGGTACACCTGCACTTGTTCTCATATCGGAGTTGCCATTTCTCTGTTTAACTCTAAAATACCGATCTTCTATATAGAATTCTAACAACTGAGTATATTGTACATGTAGCTGTGTTTTTAACTCGTAATTTAAACCTTTGTGCCATAGCTTATCAAAGACTTGCGCAACATCTAAAAATACAGCTAAGCATACTTTTCTCTGTCCAAAGGCTTCCTCTATTGTATGTGTAATTCGATGAACTTGATCAGTCGTAAAATGTTCTTCTCTAAGACCGAATTGATGTAAAGGTATCAGTTGCTTTCGTAAAATTATTTCCTTCAATCTTTTATACAAAAGTTTTTCAAATAGTTTTCCCATTGTAGGAAGTAAGGCAATAGGACGATAAGATGTGACTACATTGGCATTTTTACCGGGATTATTTATCATTATTAAATCAGAAACTTTCCAAATTAATGGAAAATATATAAAGTTCAAACATGCATTCATAATGGTGTTAATAATAACGATGGCTTTAATTGGAAGATTCTGAAGAACTTTGGCACTTATCAAGTCGAAACCAGGACTTTTTCCCGACTTTAGATTTGATACTGCTCCAATGGTTTCTGATATTGAAAATGGTTGTATATCTTCAGATTCTTGGACAGTACTAGGCATATTAAAATCATCCAAAATAGCAAATCTGCAAATAGCTCAGTTTTTTCAGCATCACTTTTGCCCATGACTCATTTCAATGTTTTATTGGCGGATTATGCAAAATGGGACGTTTTAGTCAGGCTGTAGCCTTCCATAATGAATAATTGTCTCTTTTTCCAGCCGATAGGTTTTTCATTTGTGAGTTGAAGTTCTTGTTTTTGTATTCTATTATTTTCTCCTGAAGAAGTTTATTTAATTGAGCCTTTAAAAGTGAAAACCTAGTTATTTGCCATTTCTTTCTTGTTTTTGTTCCCGTATAAGTTCTAATATCTCCGCAGGAAATGATTGTCCAGTATTCCTACGAGTACGTAAAGGTGTACTTAACCAAGCAACTTTTTGTATTTGCAATGTGAGTTTTTCAGTTTCTTTCTCGATTTTATCCTTTGTTTCGAAAAAAAGTACTGGATCGATATCATTATTCAGTTTGAACTTTAAATAATTCCAATTAGTAAATTTATTTGACAGATACCTCTTCTTGTTTCTTCGGTTCCCCTTCTATGATTAAATAAATGGGTGAGTGATTGGAACTAAGATCAGAACTATCTTCAATTCTTAGAATGTTTCTAGATAAGTGTCTGGTTACAAAAAGGTCTATTAGATCTGGTACCTTATTAGTGTCAGAAGGCCAATAGGTAGGACAACCTGTAGATAAAATTTCGCATCCTTGTTGATTCGCCACATTATACAGATTTTTACCTTTTGTTGTAGTTAAACGTGATCCCCATTTAATGTTTTTCGCGTTAAAATCGCCACCGATTATGTATCTACCTTTATATTTGCTAAACAACTCCTTGTATTTGACTTCCGTAAGTTTGTGTCTTGGCGGGCTATATAATGCAGCTATTGTAAGTTCCATTCAGTATAGTAGTTATTACAGTAGCTTGAAATTCTTCACAACATATTTATTCATTTTCATAATGATCAATCGTTTTTTTAATAATAACAGCACTGCCACCTCTAGCGTTGTTCAAAGGATGATTAGAGCAATATAAATGGTAATCTTTAATACAAGTAAATATTTGATTAGTCAGGTGAGTCTCAGAAATTAAACATATATCAATTTTATTTTTTTTAAGAACTATTTCGAGCTCATTTTTGTGATTGGGAAGTCCGTTGGCATTCCAAGCCATAATTCTTAGACATCGCTTATGCATTTTGAGTTTTTTCCAGATTTTCAATTCTTTGCTTCAGGTTTTGGTTAAATACTATTTGTTCATTTAATTTATTTAAGATTTTAGCCAATATATCATCATTTGTTGATGATTCTTCGTTTGGTTGATTGCCATCTGCTACCACATTAGCATAAGTTTGAATAGTGTTTTATATTTTAGGAATGGTTTTATTTCCTGGTGCGTTTTGAGTTTTTTTTTTCTGCAGGTTCTTAAATACGGAACACCTCCGACAATTAGCTGGATGACTTTCCGCACAATTACAGCATTTTGGCAGTTCATTATCTAATTTCTTGCATGTCATGGTTTCATGGTCTCCTGCACAGTTTACATATTTTGGTGGATTACAACAGTAATTTTTAGTATGTTTACAACCTTGGCAAGATTTACATTGAGGTATTAGTCTTGATGGTTTAATGGGCTCAATTTTAACCATGGTCTTAAGTATTTGTTTTATTTCATAGATATTTTTAATATTTTCGGAAGGATCGAATTCCACAATAAACATATTCAATAGCTTTTTTGTTTTCCATTTGAGTTTGTTTGTAGCTCTTGTAGCTTTGTAACCTTGTTGAATTAAATCTTCAACAATATATTTAGGCTCACAAGAAAAGTGTAGATTTTTAATCAATTTTTTTTATTTGCCTAGTTGCTTTTTTTCGTATGAATGCCAAGAAGCCTTAGATATATTTAGTAATTCGGTTATAGCTCTGCAGCCTCAATTATCAAACAAACTAATTTTGTATGAATCCCTAGATATTAATTTAAAAAAAAAAAATCATGCTTTACACTTACTTTCAGCATTGTGAAAATGACGTTATAAGTTTTACCATTAACTGAAACAATTATTGGGGGCGGACTAATTTTTACGACAGAATTTGGACCTTCTTTCTTCTTTGTCTCTGGTGAATGTTGAATTTTCCTTTTTTTGTTTTTTCCTTTTGAGCCCTGAAGAATCCTTTCAGTTTCTTTTTCTAGCTCATCCTCATCAGTACTGTACTGAATATTTGGTAAATCCTTATTTTGTCCCGTACAATGAGGTTCATTCTTCAGAACCGCAATTTCTTGTTTTAATTGATCATTTTCATTTTTTAAAGTATAACATAATTTCTCTAGATTATTTATTTTCTTTAAAAGGCTTTCAATATTCTGTAGTTTTCCTCCACATGGAGGAGGAGTTGAAAGCGCCATCTATTGTTTAATAGTATTACTATGGTTGATGTTGAGTGTAGTAGATCTTTAGAAATAATTTTGTGTGGCAACCCTACCAACACCTAGTATATTGACAAAGAAGAACAGCTGGTGTTATTTTATTTACAAATATTAAAGCAAGAGTTCTTTTCTGTATTTGTGTCCTTTTCTCGGATTTCCCAAACTTTTTGGAAAATTTGTAATTTTATATTTGTGAAAATTTACTTTAAATTGTAAAAAATTTTACCGCACAAGCAGAATTACGGCAAACGACCAATAGATGTTGTAAGTCACCGTTAAACTTTAAGTTTCACTGGATATATACACTCTGTTTTAATATTTTCAACGACTTCTACAGACACACCAAAAAGCTGACCAATCTTCTACAATTTCCAATTTAGTTTTCAGATTTCTTTGTGAGCTCATGTAAGCTTGCCGCCACGCTCGCAAAATTAGGCACGAAGCGTCTGTAATATGTGCAGTCCCAAAAAGCTATGTAATTCGTGAAGATTCTGTGGGCGAGGCCAGTCCTCTACTGCACGTATTTTATCTTCATTTATTGAAACGCCATCTGCTGTAACTTGATGCCCCAAATATATTACATATTTATGGAACAATGCACATTTCTTCACCACTTAATTTTAGTCCAGCCATTGATACTCATTGCAGAACTTCTGCCAGGTTTCTAAGGTGTTTGTCGGAAGTTCTGCCCGCCACTATTATGTCATCGAGGTATACCAGACAAATCTTCCAATGGAGTCCTTTAAGTACGTGCTGCTCGAAGCTGCTCGAACGTGGCCGGCGCATTGCAGAGCCAAATGGCATAACTTTAAACTGCCACAAGCCACCGTTCGCACTTAAAGCAGTTTTCTCCTTATCCTTGTCTGCGATCTCTACCTGCCAATACCCGCTTTGTAGATCCAATGTGGAGAACCACTTCGGTTCACGTGTCGAGCGTCAATTCTTGGTAGCGGGTAACTGTCCTTTTTAGTGACATCATTCAGCTTCCTGTAGTCTACACAGAATCTTGTACTACCGTCTTTCTTTTTAACTAAGACTACAGGTGAGCTCCAAGGACTCGATGATAGTTCAATTACACCGCTCTTCCCCATTTCATTGACCAGCTCCTTAACCTCACTACGTTTCGCCAGAAGTATACTTCTGGGTGCCTGTCTTATCGGTCTCGCTTCGTCAATATTAATTTTATGTTTGACTATAGCTGTTCTACCTTGATTTCTATTTTTCATGGTGAATACGAAGGCGTACTTCTTTAGCAGCTTTTTGGCTTTTTTTCTTTCTGAAGCTTCTAGACCTGCTACCCATTTCACTACATTTTCATCAAATACCTGTTGGACCTTGGCACACATTGGCAGGTCCCGGCGATTGTTCGCTGTTTATTACCGCCTCTATAGAAGCACATTGGCCTACATCGAAATTTCACAATTGAATTTTTTGTGACGTGATAGATTGTGCACTCTCACTGTGACTATTCCTTGTTTATTAGATTTGACGAGGGCCTTTGCTGATAATAAGTCAATCTTAATTTTTGCTGATTCTACCGCCAACAAGCGGTTGTCCTCACAATCTCCCTTTATACGCGCTCATATCAATGACTCAGTCTGAAGTTGTAGTTTTTGTTGTTTGACAGCAACTAATCTTCTGGCGTGCACTTGATGCTGGTATCACACGTCAAGAGGTATATCTACATTACGCCAACTCATTATCTGTTGCCCCATATTCAAATTGATGCCATGGACGATCATAAAGTCAGCACCAATGTTAACGTCGTCCTCAATATCGGCGACAATAAAAATATGGCTTATGGTAATGTTCGCTGTAGTCACCTTCACATCAATTTTTCCGTAGACGGTGGCATAGTCTCCAGTAGATGTTAGTAGTCTGATATTATTGAGTACCTCACACTTTCCCTTCACTATATCGGTCTGATTACAGACTGTGTCGCACCGATGTCTATAGTGAAAGTGTGTTGTCTGCCATTTATGTACCCACACGCTGTAAGGTTGCTGTTATTTTTCTGCATCACTTGTATGGAAATTGTGTGGCCTTCGCTTATGGGAGCTAGCTCTTGCCCCACAGTACTAGCTCGTTTTAGTTTAACGGGGACTCTTTTATTGATTGATGGCAGTTGGCCCGTTTGTTATTTCTTGCGTGGGGCTTTACAGTTTCTCTAGAAGTGGCCGCTTTTTCCACAGTTAAAACATTTTAATTTTGATTCCTGTTCAGATAGAAGCTTCTTGACCACCTCCTCCATTTTGCTGATTTCATCCTCCTTATCTGCCACAACTTCCATATTACACACCTTATATATTTGTGGCTTTAATATCGTACGAACTGTCTCCTGAGCTAGTGAAAACGCCACAGTATCTGCAAAGGTCGTCTCTTGAGTTGCACATACAGCTAATTTAACATCAGGGTCTCGTAAGCCGTTGACGAAGACTTCGGTCTTCAGATGATCTACTAGTGGGTGATTTTCCCCTGGATAGGTTAGCTGCACCAACCTCTTGACTTCCATTGCAAAGTCTTGAAGCGACTCATTAGCCTTCTGTGTTCGGCAGCTTAACTTCATGCGGTACAAATTGTGTTTATGCTCATCGCCAAATTTACGCTGTAGCGCCATCATTAAGTCATTGTAGTTGTTTCTGCAGCTGGCTGGCATGGTTTCTAAAATTTCTGCTGCAGCACCTTTTAACGAAAAAAAATAGTTCTAGAGATTTCTCTTGATCATCCCATCTATTTCTGTTGGCAACTGTCTCGAATAGGATTTGAAATACGGATAGGGGTGAGCTAAAATCAAAGCAAGATGTTTTTATTCTGCTGGAAACGTCTGCTATAATACGCACACTGGTTCGAATTGCTTGCACTGTAGACTTGATTTTCTCTTCTTTTACATAAAATTTTTCGTCAACAGTCTTTTCTGGATTAAGTCACTCTTGCGTCGACGTCATCAACTCTTTTGCTTACCGTCTCATATATTTCTTGCAGCTTCTCTGTTGTTGCACTCGACACCTTTTCAAATTTCTTTACAATTTTTGCCAGAAAATTCTGGTTTTCTGCTCTAGAAGTCTCTCGAATTTCAGCTCTACAGGTTTCTAGTAGCTCAGTAGAAGGTTTCTCAAGTTTCGTTTCAGTTTTTGCTGTAGAACCTGCAATATCATTTTGCTCTGAACCTGCAATTTTTCCAACATAGCAGCCAGAAGCGTATTAACGTCTATACTAGTTGTTGTTATAGGGGCACACTTCTCAGGCTCATTCTCTTTCTCAAGTTCGTGATTATCGATGTCTATGCCACTTCTCTGAAATCCCTCTAACAGACGCTTTTGTAGTTCGGTCTTGTTACCAGTTGCTGACATCTCTAATTTATTTAATTCCCGTCTGAGTATGTCCGCTTTAAATTTTTTGGAATATCATTTTTTACTACGCTAAATTATTTTATTTTTAATTATTTTATTTCTATATACGCAATCCCTCTTCTGACACCAATGTTACGTTTTAACCTTTTTAAAACGTTTGAGTTCGTTGAAGTTGCGTTGAAATAAAATAAACACCGCTATTTTATTGTTTTACAGTTATATTTTTATTTACTACACAATATCTTTTATACAGTTTACAACAACTTAATATTCTTTATACAACACTTTAATTTCCGCTTTAACTACGTCTTTATCTTACGACAGCCAAACGATAACTAACTGACATGTAGGTAAAACAGCCCTTTATATACCTAATTGCCTGCATTTTAGAAGGTTCAGAAAATATCTACCATTTCCATATCCGCTAATTGAAATGTAAAGTAAAGATAGTCGATGTGGCAGTGCTGCCAAATTGACATATACCAAAATCCCACAATGCAGTGTTGTATTTTTATTTTCGTAACAATATTTTTATATTATATTTATACATATTTTAGAAGTATGGTTCCTTGGGCAAAGTTTCATATTCTAATCAATACAATAAAATTTTCCTTGGCGGGTGGCTTTGTAGGGACTCAAAGAATTCGCCCAAGTGAGAAGTAATATCGTATTCTATGGATTAAAATAAGAAACTTTGCATAAGAAATTATACCTCTAAATGAATTCTAATGTTCCTTATTTTGACACAAAGGCTAAATTTTGAAAAATCACACTTTGACCCATTTAAAGTACCCCAATCGAGTCTAAATATATGACCGACCCACACCAACTTTGAAGGGCCGATCCACCAATACTAGTGGCACACCCCCTGGAACCTCCCTGGTGTTCCCCATACAAGTTTGAAAATCTCTAAAAAAAATTTTTACATTGGAAAATGTAAATGCGATTTGAAGGCATCTGTATGTAGATGCGGATTGGTTCCAGAACGCCTCAAAGAGCTTATGCACGATCAACATAATCTGAGAAGACTAACAGTCGATACACTTGTGATGAAAAATGAAGAGCAAGGAGCAACGATTATGTCATCAATGCCAACAACGCATTCCGATGATTCAACATACGTACCGCCATCGGTCGAAGAAGATATGGACAGAAGCAATGGTTCACAGTACACAGAAAGATACGATTGTTTTAACTTTGCCTTGATGTATGACAGATTTGGTGTGACTGATAGAGTAGCATCAGCATTGGGAACCGCTCTTTTCCAAGATTTCGAAATGAAAGATCGGCATAGCGAACCTCTTATCATTAATAAGTCGAAAGTTCACAGAGAAAAAGACAAATGCGGACGAAAAGTGCTTAGCAAACGGTTAGGCGATACCAATTTGTTAGCGTTTTCATTCGATGGTAGAAAATATGATACTGTAACCAGAGATAAAATTGATGGGAAGTACCATACTAGAATCGCATCTTGTTATTTTGGTGAACTAAGTTCTCAATTGTTTGGTTACGTAAGACTACAACATGAAACGGCTGAATACAAAACAACCAAATTAAATGATTTTTTCAACAATAAAAATATATCACTGGATGCATTCATTGGTATATGCACTGATGGTGAGTCAACAAACACTCGGCCACACGGTGGAATTATACGACGATTTGAATTGCTGTTAAAAGGACCACTGCATTGATTCGTTTGCCTTCTATACTAAAATCTTCTTTCAATGTATCGTATGGAATGCTTTGCGTGAATGGGGGTTCAAATACGTTATTTAAATCATTAGAATTGTTTTTCCACCATAGCATTACGCCGAAATCCTCTGTAATCCCTACCTTTTCACTGCAGTATAACTCGACTCAGCTCTTCCTGTTTCCAGTGTAGTGACTGACGTGTTTATTACACTTGGAAAGAAAAACCTTAAATTTGAAGTAGCTGGTTTTGGAGAAGATGCCTGGATAACTTGTGGTGAAGTACTTATCGGGGACCCAGATACTGCTGACGTGTGTGTGTCTTTAGTAAATGGTTGTATTGCTGGTGTTTGATATGATTTTCGGTTAGTTTTTCGATGCGAAATTCTTTTATATTGTTTATTTCAATTGACTGTAAATAAATTGCAGGAGGATATAAAAACAATGCTGCTTTATATAAATTATTGGGTATACAAGTTAATAATTTTGCTTGAAAAATGCATTTATTAAAATAACAAAATGAATTGATACATTATTCAAAGTATTGTCCATCGTTAGCCGCTACTTTTTCCCATCTTTCTGGTAGCATATGGATTCCGCGCCAAAAGTACTTCTCTGGTTTTGAAGTAAAGAATGAATCAAGCCAATTCCTGATACCCTGTTTTGAAGTGAAGCTTATTCCAGTAATTCCAGTAATGGCGTTCAGCATCGATCGAAACAAATTGTAGTCAGAAGGGGCAGGGTCTGGTCTCTAAGGCTGGTGAGCCATAACTTCCCATCCACTGTTGACCAAATAGTTTTTGACCGGTCTTACAAGATATGGCGTTGTCATGATGGAAGATTATAGCCTCATATCGGGTCGAATATTCTGCTAGTTTTTTATTGATTGCTCTCTTCAAATCAATCAGTTGTGTTCGGTACAGGTCACCTGTGATCGTCTAACCCGACTTCAACAGCTCATAATACAAAACACCTTTCTGATCCCACCAAAGCATTACCTTGGCACCATGGATATTCGGTTAGGCCGTTGATTTGGCTGGATGGCCGGGCTTTAAATATGACTTTTTGTTCTTGGGGTTAACGTAATGTATTCATTTTTCAGCACCAGTAACAATACGGTGCAGAAATGACGTCTTTTTGTAGCGTTCAAGCTTAATTTCCAACATGCAAAATCGCCTTTCAACGCCTCTCGGCTTCAATTCATATGGGACCCAATTTCCTTGCTTTTGAATGAATCCCAATGACTTTAAACGTAGGGAAATGGTTGTTGTTTGTTTGTTGTGTGATTTCCAATGATAATGCAAGTTCTTCTTGCGTTTAACAACAGTCTTCGTCCCAATTCCTCATCTTCAAATTTTTTCGGCTGACCAGGCCTCTTCTTGTCTTCTGTGTCTAAATCACCACTTTTGAATCGGGAGAACCATCGTTCACAAGTTTTTTGAGTTGGTGCTTGTTGACCATAAGCTTTTACCAACAATCGATAACTTTCGGCAGCCGTTTTCTTCAAAGGGAAGAAGGTTGTCAGACTTCCTCGCAAAACATCTTTTTTAGGCTCAAAATTTGAAATTATTATAGCGATTAAAAAAAAATTATATTTACACTTTGGCGTCTATCGAATACTAAATTATAATGACAGATGCTTACCCTCTAAAATACCATATTTGTTATTACTGACACAAACCATATTTGATAGTTATTCCATATTGTCCAAATCGACATTATTAACTTGTATACCCAATTTGAAATCCATTTCTCCAAGTGCAACATTGTATTAATCTTTAGAACAGCGATTTCAACTTCTTCATTATTTTGAAAAAGGCAAATAGGAGACATACTGAAGTTTTTTGAAAATTATTTCGAAATCCTTGCAAATCTATGTATACTAAACCTTGGAGGATAGAATAAATAAATATAACACACTCCGCTTTTGAACATTATCCGCAAGAATTTCATTGATCTTTGCGTAATTTTCAAAAATTGCCTGAAACATTGCGAAATTAGAATTCCACTTTGTTGGACAATTGCTCTTCAAAATTTTTTCCAGAATGGCCTTTTTAATGTATTTTACTATTTTTTTGCAAGCATTTGTAATCTCCTTTAATTTATTTATAGATTCGAAATCATCGAAATATTACTTCCTCTATCAGTTACAAACACCGCATTTGATATATCAGTCACATCGATTTCTTCAAAAAGGCTGCATATTTTTCTTTTATGTTAACTGCTGTATTAGACATATAATCCATAGATTTTATTCCTAAGGTAATATACACAAGTTCGAAATTCACTTGGAAGTGTAAAGTGTCATACAAGAAATTTCTTTTAATGATATCATCGCTCCACATACCATTGGTAATAAGATTCTGTATGTATGGTTTTATTTTTTTTTTCTCTGTGGCCATCGATTGGGTTTATCGCGACAATGTCCCTGCGCTGGGAATAAAGCTGTCTAAATCAATCATTTTTATTATACTTTCCACCAATTTGTAGACACTTTTGAATTAATTTATGAAAACCGGAGCCTTCAACGCTACTGAAATGACGACAGTCTTCTATAGCAAAGTCTATGAACGCTTCAAAGCAAGCATTTTTCTCTTAAGTATATATTTGAATTGGTGTACTGTCATGAGGCTGTGAATGAACGCACTAATGCTCAATTGAATTTGATGTTTGCTTCTTTACAAATTTAAAAATCTTTCGGCACTCCAGTTTTTCTTAACACATTATTTTCTTTAAAATTTCGTCACAGTTCTCCATTATTAAAACTTGTATTGATTGTAAAGTTTATATGCTAATGAACACGTGAAAACTTCGATTGGCTTATTATTTACTGATTAATTTTGGGGATTTCCCACATTTATATTTTATCATATTTTTTTAAAAAATTGTTTGCTTTTTTAATCTTCCATGTAATTATCGAGTGGGCTATTTAAAAGTTTTAATTTAGAAATGTAATAAAACAAAAAGGGTTTGAAATATTGCCAAATTTATTTTTTTTTTTCGTGAAATACAATTATTCCAGTTAGAAATGAAGTATTATTTCATTCCTATGGCTGCCACGGCTGGCCTCACAGTACCCCATTCAATCGGATCAATTTTCGAGAACTTTTTCGACTGTATGAGGTCGTATCTCGGCAATTGCATCACGGATGTTGGCCTTCAAATGCTCAATTGTCTCTAGTTTGTCGGCATAACACTTGTCTTTAACGGCGCTCCACAGAAAAGAGTCCAACGGTGTCAAATCTCATCTTCTTGGATGCCAACTAACATCACCATTTCGGCTAATTAAACGGCCATCAAACGTTTGACGCAATAACTCGATTGTGGCATAAGATGTCTGGCAAATTGCACCATCCTGTTGAAACCAAACATCGTTCACATCAACACCATGAAGACCGGGCACAAAAAAATCGGTTATCATGGTGCGATAGGTACCTCCATTGACCGTAACGGTTGCGCCGTCCTCATTTTCAAAGAAATATAGGCCAATGATGGGTGCATTGGCTTCTGTATGACCACGTTTGGGTTTTTTGAGCCCTAAATACGGCAATTTTGCTTATTAACGTACCCACCAAGTTTAAAATGAGCTTCATCGGAAAAGATGATTTTTGTGGCAAAATCGACATCATCGTGGGAAAACGAAGCAAATGTCATGTGAGTTCAAATCTTGAACCAGTCGAACTTTGTTAGGCGTCATCCCGAGATCTTTTCGCGAAATTCTACGTAAACTGGTAAGTGAAATGTACATTTCTTAAGAATGATGACGAGTTGATGTTGATGGATTCTCACGCACACTCTCTGCCACAGCTTCGATATTTTCGGGCGAACGCACTGTACGATCACGCTTATGTTTTGGCGCATCAACAGTGAAACCAATTTCTCGAACTTTGGTAATAAACTTGCGTATACCTGGCACTGTTTGTCCTTCTCCAATTTTTGAACGACATTTTCGTGCAATATGCGACCAATTATCTTTGTTTTGAAAATAAATTTCCAATAAATCCCAAAGTGGCTCAAGCCTAAATCGATTCGTTTTGTTCAGTGGAGATAATATACTAAATTTTGTGACAGAATAGAATGACATAAATATTGCCAGATTCGAAATAATCGATGGTTCAAATTTAAACCCATAGATGGCCCACTCGATATATAAAAATAAATCAAGTAAGATATCTTACTCAATATATATAGTGTAAATAACTTTAAATAACAAAGGCAGTGTCATCTAAGATTTGCAAAAAAGAGTCCGAAAATTTAATTTCGCAGAAAAAAAATGCACAGACTATTATATCGAAGAAGACATTGAAAAATACACAGAATTAAGCCATATTCTAATGAAAATAGCGGAGATAGTGATAGTTTTAATGATTCAAGTGATTAAGGTGAGAGTGAATAAAATCAATTTAATTTGTGTGAAGGACTAGCTAAGTGAGCAATCTAATTTCAAGTGAACTTTATTGCAATTAATGCACTTTTGTTATTGTTGCTTAAATGCAATATGAAAGTTACAAAAAACGCTAGAACTCTTTTAAAAACGCTTAGTTTTATTTTTGAGAGAAAGGTTGGTTTACTCAGTAGTACTCAGAAAACCTATTGGAAAACACTCCTAAACAGACTGACAAATTACTCAAAAAGGCCATGTCGAAAATGAGTTACAAATGAAGTGAAATAAGACTAATAAATGACAAGGAAGCGATTCAAGAAAGACTATAAAAACTACTAAAAGAAAGGGAAAACGACTCTAAACTAACAACAAAAAAGACATCAAGAAGAGTCGCAGGTAAGAACAATTTTCTCCCGACAAAGTTATCTTTTTTGATCAGAAAATGAACGCATATCCTAGCTTTTTAATCGCGCTGAAGAGTCAAAAATGACTAGAATTTGATTAAAAATTTCAAAAAATCTGGCTGGCATAATAGAATTTTATATACATAATGTTACGTTTTTACATCTTAAAAACGCTTATTAAATGAGTTCGTAGATTGCAGTTGAAATAAAATAAATCTTGTGTTTGGTTTTTAATTATTGTAAAATTCTTTATTTAACACAGTTTTGCGTTCCACTGCTCGTAACCTTTTTACGTGCAATAAAAATTTCTAATCTTAATTACTCTTACTGTGTACAACTTTGTAAACAACAACAATTACTCGCCAGATCTTTTTACCTAAAGATCTTCCAACTCGATCGTTGTTACAGCTTAGGTTTGATCACAACTTCTTCAACCAGAGTTAAACAAAATAAATTCTCTTTCGCTGAGTTTACACCACATAAATTAACTGCAGTCCACATCGATGTGTTTCTTATAAGGCTGAGTAAACAATACTTCTCGAACCTCTCGATATTTCAGTTAGATTTCATGTCTTCCCTTTACTTTCTCTTTAGTAGTTCAATAATAAACAACTTGTTTGTATCAATGCTGATGGTGTTGCTGTGTTTCTTATTTATTTCGTTGTCTGTTTGCTTGTTATTGCCATGTATTTTTATTTACTTTATATCTGTTTGGTCATTTGTAAACAAGTACGTATGTATATTTGTTTTTATGGCTTATTAGACGATCCAGCGCGGCTTGTCAGCATGGCTCAATGGCAAGCCATCCAGCTCGTGTAATTGCACGTTTGTCGTGCTTGTCAAACTCTCTTGATGATTTTGATATTTTTTCTTTGACATCCAGCCATCAAGCTCGTGTAATAGCAATTTTGTCAAACACAGTGTAAATTTCATTTCTGTTTTCGTAAGTGAACAGTAAAGATGTCTTGGCTAGAGGGCACGTTTTTAAACATTTTATTGAAATGTATGAATTGAATTGTGGCAGATAGAATGTAGCATATAAATAATTTTAAGTGTTTTTATTTTGATAATTATTTTATTGATTTCTGTTTCATTATTAATATTTACTTGTACACTATATATTTGTACAATTTTATGATTCTAATAACAATTTAATAAATAAAGTTTTCTATAAAAAATACATTGACAAAATATTCATACACACATTTTTATATATAAAATTTTTATTTTCAAAGTAATTTACAGACTATGCTATAAGTATTCGGAAGTTCTATGAAGACTTTATAATTTACCTACTATGTATGCTTTAATTAATTGATTTGTAAGTCTTATATATAAAGATGAATGCGTGTTTGTTTGAAAAAAAAACGTACAGAATCTACAGTGTCTTTCTGGAAGGAACAAATGATTGAATTTTGACCAGAATATAGGGAAAAGAGTAAAATATGTAACAAAGATAGCATTTAAGATAATAATTCAGATGGAGCTAGCGAAACACGCCAGGTTTTAGCTAGTAATAATTAAAAAAAGTCAAAAACTTCATCATTAACTTATACCACATTATCAGATAGTCACCTGTAATACAAAAGGGCCTAACATGACTTAATTTTATGGTAGAGATAAAAAGCTTAATAAAATAAATAATATTGCGACGATCTCGCGTCTAGCATATAAATACAATTATGAATTTATTTCTAGACTCAAATGTACATTTTCTTTTTTTTTTATTTATTTTCCTAAATGGTGTTGGATGCAGCCTTTTGAATTCAAGTTTTAATTGCTCAAAATAACCATACAACAGCGAAACATTCAAAAAAAAAAAAAAAAAAAAAAATACTGCGTGCTATCATTTGCTAATCGATTTTGGCAATCAGGGACTTATTCGACCTAAAATTTATCATACTGTATGTATATTGTAGATCGTTATAATTATGTATATATAATTGTTATTGTTTTTCTTTTTATAATTCCGGATAAATAACTTTTTTCTTATTAGTAAATTAATATTTTATATAATTATTATTAAACCTATAGAATGAATGTCACCTTTAAAGTATTCATTAATTCAACAAAGCAGAAACTAATTCATCCGCTATCATAAATAACAACTTTACTACTCAGTGTTTACGTATACACTGATGTTTGACAAACTTTGCTGGATCGCAAAAAACTCTCTCTCATCAAGCCATTCTGACAATCCGCGCTGGATCGTCATTAAACATTATTTTTTTAACAATATACATATAGATTTATGTGTGTAGTAGATATATATTATTGCATTTGCTTTGATTATATTTTAAAATAAATTAAGCTTTAAAACACATGCAGCTTTAGTATTTTTTATATGATCAAGAAAAATGTTTTTCTTAGCCAAAAAAGTTTTTTTAGTAAAAAAAAATATTTTTTCCAAATTTAAAGTTTAAAAAATATATGCAACTATGGTCATAACAATCAAATAATATTGGCTAAAGTAGTTTTTTATCAATAGTTTTGTATGCCCGTTCAGTTTTGGGGGTATGCTCAAATTCGCACATTAAAAAGTTACAGGTTTGTCAAAATAAATTTTTGAAGCTGATGATGAATTTATCGTGGCATTTCTCTCCTAAAACTTTGCTCAGGGAGAATAATATTCATTTAAATTGCTAAAAAAAATTAAATCACTTTGCAGTCTTATATGGTAAATAAGTGATATCAACTCAGAGGCTGTTATATAATTTCCTCTGATGGAAATTTTAATTTTGTATATCTCTTATAAATATTCAGGTATGTGAGGGAAAACGATTTTGATCGAAATTGAAATCGACAATATTTTTAAAGTCTTATAAATTTGTAACTCCTTATTTATTAAGAGTTTTGTTAATCAAGGCAGTTATGTTAATGGTAATTAAAATAATAAGTAAAAAAGAATTCAAAATTTTGTCGGATTTGCAAATTATAGCAGTTTGAAATCTCAGTCGATTTCAATTTCGATCAAAATCGTTTTCCATCACATACCTGATGTAAGATTTTCTAGATGAAATCCTAATAAACCTTCAGTTCCGCGGTCTTCTACATGGATTTGATAAGAACTATCAAAATTGGGTTTATATATATGGTGTCCAAAGCTTTTTAGAAGTCAATAAAAAGTATATACAAATGAGATTTGTACTCTGTCGACATTTCTATGTCTTAGAGAATATTTGCCTGATCCACACAGCTGCGTTGAGGCCAAAACTCGTTCTCTTAATTCTGAGCTTAACCTTCACACTTTCAAACCTTTTGAGAATTATTGTAACTAGTGCCTTGTAGATAGAATTGATCAACGTAACGCCGCTCCAGTGTTCACATTCTCTAAGATCGCCTTTTCTAGGGTCATTAATCATGATGCTACTAGACCACGAACGATATATTGGTCCTGACCTCTAGACCTGTGCAGTGTTAGGTCGTTTGATTTCGGTTACGATTTTGGATCTATTATAGAGTTCGGGTGGCTTATCATTACTATCACCTGAATAATGTTTAACCTTGGATACCATATAAATTTATAACAAAAGATTGGAAATTCAGGGGTGTTTTCAATAACGAGTTAATTAGATTGAGTCTTCTTAAGTTATCGAACAATGCATATGATTACGGTTACGTATATGACGATTAGACCTCTGGTTTTTAAGAAAAAAAAATGATTTAGATAAATTCTAAGTTGTGTCGAAATACAAAATACAAAATCAAAAATACAAAATCTAAAAAAAATATTATTAAAAAAGTTTTTAGAAACAAAATGGTACAGATTTTAACAACTATATCTTCATTTATCTTCATTCATCTGACGTAAAATATTCTTAAAATCTAAACATTTTTTTGACTCGCTTTCATGGACAATTGAAATTGTTTTCGATATAATTAACAGAAGAATTACATTTTAATGTAACGGTTAAACTTACCAGTTCTTCATCATTTAAGGTAGCTCTTGGTACTGCGGACGCAAGACCGGCATTCCGTTTGGTGGCGGCCATAGTCTAAAATATTATATGAAATTCATTTAATTACAATTTTTCAATTCAAAATTCTTATCAACTGCATTTCTCCAAACTATTAATAAAGTCATTTAATATTGATAAAAAAAAAAAAATATAAGTAAAATAGCACTAAAACATTACACTGGCATATGAACTTTAACAGGCACAACAGAAAATAAAATAATTCAAATTTAATTTAAATTTAAAAAACAAGCATTTCATTTTAGCTGAAATAAAAATATTTTGTGATTACTTCTTTACAAGACATAAAAATGAAAAGTGAGTCAATGTTAGGGCCTTGGTTTGAAACCCTTTTTGAGGTCCAAGATATTTGGATAAAATTATTATAACGTATTAAACGAAGAAGTTTAAAACAACTTTTTAATTTTTAAATTTATTAATGATCATTTTACGGATTATCTAAAATTCGCCAATCTAAACTTTATATAGCGGCAGTAGAGTGGAAAACATATGATTTAAGTTTCAATTCTCCACGTTGTTTAGTATTTTCTTTTGTTTTTTTTTTTTGAGCCATCAATAGTAAACGTGATCTTAGTGAATATGTAAATATGGAAAAATTTGGTCTTCGTTATGTAATTCAATAGATTCATTTGAAAAGTCTTAGTCTAGCATATATTTAAGTGGTTTACAACTATAAAATATTTAGAAGCCAAGACAAACACCGCAGTGGTCGACCAATTGAGGTATCCACGCCAGAAACGTTTAAGAAAATCCACAAAATGGTACTAGATGGCAGAAGGTAAGTGCGCCACAGTCTCAAAATATACCTTAGGCTATGGTTAAATTTGTCAAATATTTGACGAAAAACATAACCACTATTTTATAGAAACATTTTATGGAAAAATTGCGTTTTATGTCAGACATTCTTAAAAAATTATTTAAAACTAAATAATAGTACCAAAAAATATATAGATTTTTGCTTAATTAATTAATATTAAAAAGTAAATAGTAAAAGAACAAAGATTTCTATAAATTAGTGGTCACATTTTCAAATATTTGACACATGTGACCGGGGTTTTAGGGTAATTTACTTCAGAATTAAAATCAAAAGCTAGGTAATTATGGGAAAATATCAATATGAATTTAAGGTGGCGAATGCAGGAACGTGCAGAAGAATGTTTTCCTATACTTGGTTGAATGCGGAAAGGCTTTCCACACTGCACAACATGATAAAAATTCTTATATGCTTTTGGTTTAGAAGGCAAGGAAATACAGTGGAACCCAACTGCACAACAAAACAAAAAGTATCAGCATTTCTATGGGAGTCTATCAGATAATGTATATTATCATCATTATTATTCAACATTTACTCTGAGAAAGTTTTCAAGAGTCAATTTATAATGTTCAAAGGGATAAGTATGTCTATACAACATCATTTATGCGAATGATATCACGTTAATGGCTGATAGTATGGCTGGACTGCAAGATCTTTTGAGGAAATTGAAATTTAATTAAGAAAACCAAATATATGGTCATCAGTAGGACAAATAATCACACGACAACGCTATTACAGATGGGATAGTGTACGAAATTTAGAATATCTCTGGGTCACAATTAAGAAAAAGTAGGACAATTGAAAGGAAATACGATACCGAACTGAAATCGAGATATATACGTTTTTTAGATATCGAAAAGTTTTCCTAAGTCATAGCATCACTATTGAGACAAAAGTTTGTTTCGTTAAAACATATATGTATATGGTCGGTTTTGCTATATACAGTGACGTGCAAAAGTGTAACATAATTTAAAACTTTCTCTTTCAACACCCTGTATTTTTGAAGTTTAAATGAACTAAGTACTTTTGTTGTATGATATTATAGGTACACATGTCTTCCTCCAAAACTTGTTTGATACCAATACAACAACGACAGTAGTAGCAGCAAAAATTGTAAATAAAAACAAATTTACAATTTTGCACCGTTGATTTAATTTTTAATATTTATTAAAATAAGCATTATAATCAATAGGATGTCCAGTATCCTGTTGTATTTTGTTTGAGCTTGGATGCGATTAGGGATACTGGATGTTTTTTTTTTTTTAATTCTACTGATATATCTTACCAGACGTCTTTTCCTTGCACCCACAGCTCGTTCATTCCTTTGGTCGGACTTGGATACTTAGCGAGCAGTGGTTTGACATGAATCCACAAATTCTCAATCGGATTCATATCCGGAGTTTGTGGAGGCCATTTCATATAAGCCATCACTAGCTTTTTAAGCCGGTTTTAACAATATATAAAGTGTGTTTTAAACTACAGAACCGAATTTGTTGATATTTGAAACATGTGCTTCTGTACAACATATTTTGTTAAACAAAATCAAAAAGGAGAAAAAAGAAAGAAAAGTTTTTTTTTTCCAAATTCTGCATTGTGAGGTGCTAATAAAGGGTAAAAGAAGAAATTTGTGTCCATTCCTACGACACAGGTGGTTATTATGGGATGCCTTGAGAACTATAAAAGAGTCTTAAAACTTTTAACATAGAATCATATGGCGTTTTATTTTCTGAAAAAAATGTTGCACTTTGTTGCCCTTCTTTTTGTGCTCCTCTTTCAACAATTTAATACAAAGAAAGGGTGTTGTGTTTATTTCTAGAAATGTTGCCTTTAAAAATCTTTCACATTTCTTAATTCTTTACGACGTTGTATGGCATAGAACAAAAGAAATGCTACATTTTTTGTCACAAAAGAAAATGCCATTATTATTAAGCCGAAGAATAAGTTAAAAAAATTAACCCCCAGGAACTAATATATTTCCTGGGGAGTTTAAACATTTTCTTAGCATTTTTTATAAAAACAAACAGATGACACAAAAACGGATAGAACCGAGTAAAAGGAAAACTTATTTCCAATTTATCTCGGCAACGCCGATTGGTAAAACTAGTCATATATAATTGTATTTGTTGCTTACATCCGGAAAATGAATAGGCAAATAATAAAGAAGAAACCAGTCTTTTACTCAAATCTTAACACGCTCCCTGTCATGCTGTTTATAAGGAGATGTCATTTCTAGGCCATCTATTATTTTACTTGGTCTTAAAGTTTATGCAAACAAGTTATTAGGCCGGGTGTACCGTTATCAGTACACGACCCAAAATTTGCTCTAAGAATTGTTTATAGTGGGTACTAAAAGAATACACATAAACAAATAAATATTAACCTCTAAACAATGTAATTTAATTGTCAGAATGTGTGATTACTACATCAGATCATATACTATTATAAACAAACCAACGAAGTAAAATACATACGAACACTAAAAAATTAAATCATAACAATTTCAAATTCGAAATCAGTTTTTAAAAAAAATCTTAAAATTTAAAATTCAAAACTATTTAACTTTTATAAATTTATATATAAAAGAATAATAATAATAATAAATTACTAATGCGAGTGGCATTAAAAAATAGTGATTATTTAATGTTTGCTTTTTAAATAATTTAAAAAATTTTAAAATATACAAAATTATTAACTTCTCTAAATTAAGATCAAATGTTAACAATCTATTGTAAAAAAACGTATTATTACTTTATTAATTTATGTATATACGGAGCCTTTTGAAAAATATATATTTTTTTAACACAATTATATTGTTTTTGTTTTTTGGAGAACTGTTAATAAAATTAAGAAATACAAATGCTACTCAGTCTTTAAGACAGCCGAAGTGTTTTTACTATTTAAAAAAAGGAACTTGTAAATGGTTTGCATAATACTCCGCATACATTTGAGTGTGAAAAAAAAGTATTGATTGCCAAACGCATTATTTTAAGTTTGTACCTTGAGCACCTGCATATGTCCATTTAAAATGCGTTTACATCCATATTCATACGATACAATTGATTGAAAAATTAAAAAAAAAAGAAACGTAAAAAGAATCGAATATATAATATTTAATTTTTGTTGTAACATCATACATAGGGGGATTGAATAAACAGTGCGATTTTTAATTTTCATTAAATAATTTTTCAAAATTAAATTTATATCTTTTATAAAAAATTTATAAATAAACTTTTTTTAATGTACACCCGATTTATAAAGTGAACACAAACTAAATGTTTTCTTTTTATTTTTTCCATGTTTCTGCAATACAAACAAAATGGTAACTTTAGTTCGATTTCAACAGAGATGTGAGTATGTACATTTATTTTATCTCAACTATTTAAAATTATCATATCTACTCTCTTGATTTGTTATGCGCTTGTAACAAAGATTTAACAACTTCGGGTACCGTACTTACGCCGATGATCTAGTCATCTGGGTGGTTGGATGGGAGGACGTAACCATATCGGAGAGGAATGTCCCTGGCATAAGATTCAGTTAGTGCAGGGAAAGGAGGACTATAAACCCTGCGAAAACGGTGATTGTACCATTTACTAGACGCAGGAATTTGTGTTTCCTGAAGCCAACAATAAATGGCTCGACTATTTTATCCTTATACGAGTTGAAATACCTGGGGCTCATTCTGGATTACACTCCCGCATGGGGAAGCTGCATGTACTATGATGTCATCAAGGTGATCAGGGAACATTATGTCTGTCAGCACTTGTATGGTAAAACGTTGGTTCTAATACCCAGAATGATATACTGGTTCTTCATCACGATAATAAGACTAATACAAATCTATGCTGCTTTGGCGTGGTGGCTTAGACCAGAGCAGGACAATGCTCGGACTCTAGTTGGTATCACCTACTGCTTTACTTGTGTTTCAATCACGGCTGTGGTTAGGATCTATCCAACATTTGGCAGCAAACACTGGTCAAAAATAAAAAATCACAGTAAAAATTTTGTAACCCAATATGGCCTTACTTTTCAAAGTAATTCCAAGTTTTATAAAGCTATATTTGTTTTTGTTTCATTTCAACCGTACCCATTAAGAATCACCCCTATTCTGCGTTTAGATTCGAATCGAAATTTTCTCTTAACAACTTTGGTATTCTGCGTTTCGATTTCGTTCAGTTTCCTTCGACTGTATGTATTCTGCATTACGATTGTTAAAATTGCGACGGAAATTATTTCAATTTTTGCTTTTGTTAAAATTTGTTCATTTTTTGTTTCTATTTTATACGTACCTATGCTTCTAAGAACATTATTGTCTTTTTTTCGATTTCGTTTATTTATTATTTTTTTTAAGACAAATTTTTGATCGAAACGTAACTGAATGCGGAGACGTAATCGAGACGGAAGGGGATAAAATGGTAAAAAAAAGGAACTGAGATAACATTTAAGATAATAATTAAGATGGGGGCAGCGAAGCACTGGTTCTAGCTGGTTATTTTATATAGAATGCGCGTTATATTTATAAATTTATTTAAGAGATAATTTTAATTATGAATAAAATGCGACTTGTAAGCAAGCACGTAAAAATTAATATCATTGTCATGTGTTTTTGATTTGCAATATTATTAAATAGATTGTCTTTTAAAATTTATAACTTTTTCAAATTTATTTGAAATTTTATATTAAACAAATTGTTTAAAAATATTTTTTCTCTTTTTTACTTCCAAGATTCCTAATGAGACCTATGGCAACCTTACTGAGAGTAGCAACGAATCTTTGGAGCTGCTAGTAAATACACACTTTCCGTGTTGTAGAGAGAATGAAAATGAGAACTTGGAATCTGAGGTTCTCGCGGTTTTTCGTATAAGGACCGGCGATCTAGTTTGCTCCATTGTGACTGAGGAGAAATTCAAATGGGCGGTGTCTTCTTTTAAGCAATCTGGCATGCCCAATGGCATTTTTCCAGCACTGCTTCAGAGGTTGATATCGATTATCATGCCATGACTGGTTCGGATTTTTAGGGGTAGCCTAGAAATCGGATATACTCCTAGGGAATGGAGAGAGGTTAGAGTGGCGTTCATCCCTAAGGCGGGGAGGATCAACCATGCTACTGCAAAAGATTATAGACCAATCAGTCTGTCATCGTTTTTACTGAAATAGCTTTAAAGACTGATTGATGTCAGCAATATCCTTACTTCGGACAACTTCTGTGGACAGGAAAGAATATGTTATTGCATCCTTTTTGGATATAGAGGGTGCGTTTAACATTGTAAATATATCTTTCATAGTCGATGCGCACTGTATGATTTGGGCGTTGACCGCAGCATAGCGATTTGGACGGAGAAAAGGCTTAGGAGCAGGTCTATTACCTCAAGTTTGGGTATGGGCAGAATAAGGATGGTTGTGACTAGTGGAACGCCGCAGGGTAATGCGTCTTCACCTCTTTTGTGGAAACTGGTCATAAATAGAATCTTTTTCAAGGTGGTCGCATATGCGATTGACGTCGTGCTGCTTATCAGGGGAAAATTTCTTCCACGTTAATCGATCTGATGGAATCATCGCTCGGCGTTCTTCTGACTTGGGAAAGGAAGAATAGTGTGTGGGGCTTAATCCTCTGAAAACCGAGCTGGTCCTGTTTACCAGGCGGTATAAGATACCAAAGCTTATGCCGCCAAAGTTGGACGCTGCAATTAGTGCTCTCGACTCATATATGATTAAATCGAATGTGTCCTTAGCTGCATTCGCTCACTGGCCTATCTGGAACGACTTCATGTCGAGCCGATATGGGTTCCAAGCCATACAGTCATCCGAGGCAATGAAATTGCTGATGAGTGCGCAACTATAGGGTTCTCTCTCTCGTACGGAGGACGTGCATGCTCCTCTATGTGTGTCGTCCATTTTGTTGGATAAATGGGCGCTAAGCAGTATGAAATACAGGTGGATTAATATCACCACTTGTACAATATTCAGAATGCTTTGACCGGGCTTCTTTCGGGCATAATTACCGGGCATTGTATGATAGGTCGTACGTCGGAGCGCATGGGATGCCCTGGTCATGGCTACTGTAGGAACTGTCGGGATGAATTGAAGGAGGAATCTGTACAACACCTTCTCTGCGACTGCTCTGCTCTATGAAAGCTTAGACTTACACACTTGGGTGCATATTGCTTTCATGATCTGGGCTGTCTTAGGGATGTGTCATTTTCGAAGTTGATTAACATCTGCACAGGTTCCGGTTAGCTCAAATGAGGTAACTGATATTTTTTGGGTCTTTAGGTGAAGATCTTTCTTCTGGGACTCTCCAATGTCCGGTCTTTCGCCCTCTTTAATAGGTCTGTCTTTGTTGGGGTATAACAATGGGACATAGGGCCTCCGAGTAAGCTCACGAAATGCAAGCGAACCATTTAACCTAACCTACTTCTAAGGGAAGAAACGGGAGTTAAAAGCGTATAACGATACTCTCAATGTGGTAAATTATTGTACATATGACGCCCACTGAGATGTTGTGCACGAAATTTAGTGTCCTTTTACTAGAAAGATATTTATGATTAAATCATTCCTGGCAGAGTAATATCGCGGGCCAGGCAGGATTCGTTCATCGATGGATCAAAATAGACTGGCGGTAAAACTCGCACCAGTGGGCATTGTTTATTGGCAAGTTTACGCCTGTGTTCGCTCGGCTTTGGCGGAATGTCTCTGGTATATGACAGGCGAGATAGTTTGTTTTGCTTTTTCCCGATAGATCCATGAGATTATTACTGCCAAATAAGATCGAACTTAGAGTACTAACTGAGGGGGCATTTCTCTCACCAAATAATAAAACCGGCTTTATTCATAGCGTCAATTTGATGTGGTAAATATATGAGGCTGCACAAGAGTTCCTTTAGAACGCAGTGTGTTTCGGCCCTGATCAAGAAAACATAACACACATAGCTCGATATCAAATCATTTGAAAATTGCTTAATACTCATTAAGCCTTATCAACTGGGTAACCTTTTGGTTAGATTAGACTATGTGACAAAAAAGAATGAAGCAGAAATACCTGGAAAATGGCACCATTCTACTGAAAGGCGTTATCTAGAACTACCAGAATCTGTTTTTGAAATTTTCCAAACATCTCCGAAACCTTGAGTTGTAATGAAATGTAATCAGGCCCAACACCGCACCATGACCATCGTTGGTCTATTGAGCCTCCCTTGTCATTCACGTGAACAAGTCCTGCCCGCTCAGTGTATATGCGCGTAGTAGACTGTATCTCCAGTGCTCTCGTGTCAGAGTTAGGCATCAAGTGTTTTATTGACTTCTATTCCTCATAGCAGAATATACAGGTGCGAGTGTTGGACACAGCCATTCTTTGCAGATGCTCATTTTGTAGTTTTGCATTTACATGCAAACAAACGAATTATAAGCATCGAATATTACACGACGTATATTTCTTCAATAGATTTCAAAAGTAGTTATTACGACCTTTCGAACGGTTTATGAATGCTTTGCTTGCCGAATAGATTAACTCCATTTTCTGATTTTTATTAAGTAATTATATAAAAACACTTTATTGATGCTTATCTGTATAATATTCAAAACAAATTTCTCCAATCGTTAGTATTAACAATACTACATGTTAAAACTTTTATACGTTTTAACCTTTCTTTAAAACGTTTGAGTGCGGTTAAATTGCGTTAAAATGAAATCCACACCGCTTTATTTGGTTGTTTTACAGTTATATTTTTATTTACTACATAACAACTTTTATAGAGTTTACAACTTAATATTCGCTTATATAACACTTTAATTTTCGCTTTAACACGTCTGCGTCTTACGACAGCCAAACGATAACTAACTAACGTGTAGGTAAAGCAGCCCCTTATATACCTAATTGCTTACAGTTTTGAAGGTTCAGGAAATATCGACCATCTTCTATTTCCATATCCGTTAATTTAAATGTAACGTAAAGATGAGTGGTGTGGCAGTGCTGCCAAATCGACATACACCAATATTAATTTTAAAATAAACCCTTATATTTGTACCTGAATTTAATTGAATCTGCAATTTCGAAAAGGACACATCTCGCACATTTTGGCAAATGCACATTTTCGTATCAATGAGTCCCCAATGCTTCTCTGCACCTAATACGTTTAAGAAACTGACATCCCTAGCATTCTTTCTACTTTGGACGTTATGGCAGATAGGTCACAACTCTAAGAGATGTGCCCTTTTCGAAATTATTGTTTAAATAAAAAGTACAACAGCTGCAATGCAGCATCGCTTTTTTTTTGTTTAACGCGCAAAGCCGTTATATTTTCTTCTTCTTCCTTATCGAGCTTATAGAGACAAAGTACCTATTAATTATCTGATATTGTAAAACTCAAGCAATATATACCGGCAGAATTTAAAGAATTTTTAGATGAAATACTGCAATGGCCAACTAGAAATGAAAAATAGATCCCTGAAGAAGATTTTTGATAAAAGTATATCATTTATTTTTGGTAGAAATATTGCCTTTAATTTTTTAATACCCAAAATAAAATTTTGTGCAAATTAATATGGCCTTTTTCGTTAAGTTTTGTATACTCGATATCAAACATTTCGAAAAGGGTACATCTCATTAATTTTAAATATATAAACAAAAAATTATAATAGAGCCAATATCCAAATATTTCTGTAATTTTCGATTAAAAACTAGCCCCAAAATATAAGCTGTATACAATTTTTTGAACTATTATACATCATTAAAAAATAAATAGTTTTTTCATTTCCTGTAAACTTTAAATATTCGGACGTGTGCCCTTTTCGAAATTGCACATTCAATTAAGATTATCTTTAATTTCTTATAACTATTGTTTTTCTTACATTTTAGTGACTAAAATGAGCTGGGATTTTTTTAGTGGAAATCTTTTCAAAGTGTAGGGAAAAATCGTATTTTTTTTTAGGTAGGCATTTTTTAAAACATTTACTACCAACATTGGATAGGGAAAGTATATGACGAAAAACAAAAAATATTTCTATGCATGTTTTTATATATGTATACTATATAATAATATCATAAGTAAATACATATTATTTTTCCGGTTATATTAAAAAATTGTAAATAACTTTTTTTCTTGGAAATAAGTTTAAAAAATAATAATTTCTATGTGTATTTATTTATATTTATTATTATTTTCAATTTTATGGAAAATATTAAATTAATTAGAATATTAGAAAAAAAAACTTTAGTTAAAATTTTAATATTATTATTTAAGTGTACAAACATTTGTTAACTATTAAAAATAAAATTAAAAGTATATTTTGTACAAAAATCAAAATTTTAAATCTCGTTTTTGTAAATGCACACTTAATAAATTACAAAAATAAAATGTTAACTTAAGTTGAATAGATAAAATTGATAAATTGATCAAATTAATATTATTAATAAAAATAAAGCAAAATATTGATTTGTTCATTTGAAACAATTCTTACTTTCCTTTGTTTAAAACTGCCTTTTTCCACAGACCAAACGCATTGCTTTCTAAGAAGTACCATTAAAAGGAAGAATATCTCCAGCCTGTGGCGAAGAAAATTATCATCAAACCATTCTGGAGGCGACCGTTTACATGACTCAAAAAAAAAGATTTTATACCAAATCTTTGTGGCATATAATACGCTTTTTGCAAGAGTCAATTAATATATATGATGGAACAACTAAATTTCCAAAATCCTTTAATCTTTGCTAATTCTTGAAATATATATGAAGTTCATTTGGTGCTATAAATACTTTATTAGCTTTTTTAAATTTTTTACAACACTTTTCACATTATGATTTAAAAAACTTAAAACACCACGTATCCAACAATATATCTTATTGAGGCCAATTCCACGTTTATAAGAGAAGATTTAACAAAAACGTCTTGCAAAAAATAATCTGCATAAATATGTTTATCGAACTTAACATCGCATGCTTCGCTTGGTTTTAATTCGTTATGTTCAGTGGACGTTTTTACTTTTTCAAAATCAGTATAAATTTCCATTGCTACAATTTTCATTGTCTCATTTTAGTTCGACTCACAGTTACTGGACGAGCTCGACTGAAAAATTTTGAACACCATAAGTTTAGAAACAATATTTTTAAGTTGGGCTACAGAGGGGTTGTTTTTATTACTTCATATTGTTTTTATTATTTCAATTTGTCCTGATTAAGGGCTTTTGTCACAATAAAGTAGACACCACTTCCTTAAAAGTTTCTTTTAAATGATGAGCTTCATCCCACTTAAAAAGATGACGTGTTTCTTTTCATCAAAAATCTCCACTCTCTCCAACTTTTCAAGGACTGTTTGCATAAATTTATGACTCTCATTGTTGACAAGAACTGCAGATGTGTAACAATTGCACTATGCAACAAATGAAAACAAAATTTCTGACCTCGAATAACCACTATATTTTTTTGATGCGCTATGGTCGCCTAACTTCAAAAATCATCATCATTTCAGATTCTATAGATAAGTTTTTGTTTAGAATTTTTTTTCTAAAATGTGAGATATTTGAAGCGGCTTCTTCATACATCTCAGGATAACTTTAAAATTACTTATTCAATTTCTTTACGCCATATGTTAAAAAATTCAAAATTATACCAGCTTTAAGTCATTCTAGTATTATTTTTTAATATAACCAATATATTTGGAGGTGTTGAAAAACAAAATGTAAAAAAAAATTTTTTTTGGAAAAATTATGAAAATACACAAAAAATAAAAAGCAGCAAATATTTACCAGTTTCACTATTTATTAATAAAGCTGAATAGAATAGAAATAAAATAAAAAATATCAATTAAAATCGGTGGGTAAGTACTTATTTTATTCCCAATAAAGTGAAAGTACCGAGTTTTGGAAAAAAGACTTTTTTGCTGTTATTGCCGAACAACGGTTGTTCTGTAGTACATCAGATGTTCTAAAACCGAAGCTTTACAATCAGCCAGAGCTAAATGATCTAATCAGAGATCTCGAACTAACAAAAGAGGAATCAGAGCTCCTTGCGTCTTACTTAAGAGACAGAAATTTCTTAGAAAATGGTGTTAAGACAACAGAGTGTCGGAATCTACTTCAGCCATGCGCCATTTTTTATACAAGGAAAAACAATATGTGCTTTTGTTACGACATAAGTGGTCTTTTTGAGGAGCTCGGCCAAAAATATATCGAAAGTGAGTTGCGACTATTCGTTGATAGTAGTAAAGGAAGCTTGATGGCCGTTTTACTATACTATACCGGCAACAAGAAGCTATCTATCGCACATGCCGTGAATATGAATTTATTTTATTTTTCATTTCTAAATTCATCTTTATTTACATTTCTTATTTACATATATATTTACATTTTTCGAAATATTATCCAATCATATTACAACGAATTAGATTGGTAATCATAGATATTGATCGTATTTCTAGACGTATATTATTTAAAGGGAAAAAACCTTTATTTGATCAAGAAAAAAAATTTCAAATATGATTAGGAAAATATATATGTATATAACTGAATTATATAAAAATAATAATAAATAATAATATATATATATAATTTGCAGTTTGATGATTTTTGTTTTAAAAGCTGCCTCAAGCCGATTCACTGCAATCTCTTATCAGTTGATAGAAGAATTTTCCACATTCTCATAATATTTTTTTATTAAGTGTTTTGATGAAGGCTTCATTTCGTTCATAACCGGTTTCTCTGTGTAGAAGCTGTGTCGTGTGTCTCCTGTTTTTGTTGTTTATTATTTTAAGGCATTTGTTTTGAATTATCTGAAATTTCTTCAGATGAGTTTTTGCAGCGTTGTACCATTGGACATGCATATGTTAAAGTTGGACGTAAGACACTTTTAAATAACAAGTTTTCGTTTTTTTGATCGAATATACAATACATTATGTAGTGTTAGTGTGCTTTCGGGTCTTGTCGGCCAATCATTTTTTACATAGTGATTTTTTCGATCTCGGCTATCCCAGAGACAGAGAAAACACTAATATTTTGTATAGTCACCTTGGAAACCTGTTAAAATAACTTTTAAATAGCAACAAACTTTCCAACTGTGCTTTTAATAATTAACATTTTTTAATAAGGTGGCCATAGCTTCATATGTTTCTTTCATAGTCACGGCAGTTCGCTACTAAATGTCGATTAGAATGGTCGTCTCTAACTTAATAGCGGATAATTGTTACTGAAACAAACAGAAAGTGAATAATAATAATAAATAATAATAATAAAATTGAAATAATCTCTTATTTTTACAATTATCATCTGTTGTTATTATTGAACTGACTCGCGTGGCAATTTACATTATAACTACAGGGATAGCAATTCTGCTATGGTCCCGGGTGCCAAATCAAATAATTCATGTTTAAAAAAATGAATATGAAGTGATCTAAATGGTCTCTATAAATTTCTAAAGGTATGTTATCTGACTAACATTCAACAACAAAAAATCGGTTTAGTGACCTGGCTAATAACAGTGACATGGAATTGGATCCAACTTCCAACATAAATTAAATAAAAAAAGTTAAACCACCACCTCTAGTTTTCAATTGCCCTTTGCGCTCTTTTTATTTAGAAGCCAGAGCAAAAGCAACTGCAAAGAATGCTCGAAACTACAATAAAAAACAACAAAACTCTTCATAGTTTATCAATTCTGATCTTCCTACTAATAATTAAAATAACATTAATACTCATCGTAACACGTTATCTTATGCAAATTGTGAGAGGAAGTAACGATCACTTTAGTGTAGACGAACTCTATAACACTTTTACAACAACAATGGATGATCACAACAAAAATACAAAAAATTCAAGTCGTAAGGTCAATGGTAAAATATACATATGGTCTTCGATAACTCTCATTTTATAAACATATTTCATTGAAATGCTAACGGCATTATAACCTATTTACATTTGGTTCAATTTGAAAACCTACTTGGAAGAGAAACGATTCATATTACCTCTTTAGACGAAATGCATCTTAAAGAAAATCATCAAACATATTTAAAAAATTACCTCATATACCGCAACGATAGACAGAACTCAAGAGGGGGAGTAGTAGCTCTAGTTATTCGCAGATCAGTCCAACATAAACTTCTATCAATTTTAGGAGTAAATTTGCGAAAAATATAAAACCATTTAATTGAAATTATGATAAATAATAGACCGGTTATCATCTTTAATGCATGCTCGCCAAAATATGCAATTAGGTTTGCTAACGACATTATAAAACTAACGTCTTTTAACAAAGATTTTATTATTTTAGGCAATTTTAATGCAAAACACTCTTCTTGGCATTGTAATAAAAAGAACTCTGCAGGAAATGTTTTATACAACCTTCAACAAACACATAACTTTCATCCAAACAGTCCAACTTTTTATCCATATCAAAGAAATCGTATTAGCTCAGTAATTGTCTTGGTATTGAGTAATAGCGCACTGAATATTAATTTAAACGTAATCGAATCCGACATTCCATCAGACCATAGACATGTTATCCACAAAATTAGAAATGGTACGGCCTCTGAATTAGACACTATTTACTTCGATTACAAACTAGCCGACTGGGTAGCATTCAGAAACATTATTAGCAATGCAATCAATTTAAATACGGATATCTACAGCTTAAAGCCTACAAATTGAAAAGTTTACCTACATAATCCTTGCACCCAAAGATTTAATATCGCTGCTGATATAAACGTACCTTTAAACATCCTTAAATTAAAAAAAAGCATTAAAAACTTTTATAAGAAAACGTCAACGGGCATCAGTCATTTCGGAATCAAATTTTTATGAGCAGTGCACTAAACTACTAACTATTATGATCAATAATAAAATTAATACTCACCGTAATATAAAATGGAACAGAATGCTGTCAAAATTAAGGCCAGGTGACAAATCCTTTTGGAAAATAAGCCGAAGTTTAAGAGGTATTAAAAGCAAAAAAATATCACATTTTACCCAAGGCAACAGAAAGATTGTTACCGACGATGAAAAAGCACAACTCCTGTCCTTAATTTCAAATAGTCTTACTTCAACCTACAAACACTTCATTGACAAAATTGACAGCTCCAAAATCATTTTTAAGTCATCAGATCTCGAACTTGAAGGCTTGGCTCTCACATCGATAAGTGAAATAAATACATTAATTGCATCACTAAAGGCATAAAATCACCTGGTTTAGATGGTTTCGCTAATGTTTTTATTAAAAACCTACCTCCAATGGCAGTGCAACTTCTAAATATTGTTTTTAGTAGCTGCTTACAAATAAACTACTTTCCAAAAGTGTTTAAAAAAGCTAGAGTTCACTGAGTAATTTGGGTAAGTTTTATGAAAAAATCATTCATAATCGTTTTTTGTGATGCCATAGCAAACACAGCGATGATAGCTAATGAACAATTTCGTTTTAAAAACAACACAGTGCAGTACACCAAATAAATCGTGTAGTTAATGTAGTCAAAGCTAATAAGCGGATAAAATAATCTGGCAGTTTAATAATTTTGGGTGTGGAAAAGGTATTTGATACCGTTTGGCATAATGGACTTGTATATAAATTGCTCCAGACTAATATACCAAGATATCTGTGCAGGCTTGTTGCAGATTTTCTTGCTGATAGATCATTTGTTGTAGCAGTTAATGAAACTTTTTCTTCTCCAAAATTAGTCACAAAAGGTTAACCATACGGTTCAATATTGTCACCATTGTTATATTCAATTTATACGTCGGACTTTGTTCCTCCGTCATACTTGAAAACTGTATATTATGCGGATGATACTGCCCTTATTACGTCACGCAAACCCACGAAAGCTTTACTAAAGAAAATAAAAAAGGGATTGACTGCCTGCAAAAAGTATTTATACAAGTGAAAAATTAAAATTAACCCCAATAAAACACAAGCCATTACATTTCCATACAATAACTCTCCCAAGCGATTACCAAGCCGTCAGCTAAACTTTGAAAATGAGAATCTAACAATTCAAAAGAATTAAAGTATGTGGGCATGTATTGAGATAAGAAACTCAATTTTGTAAAGCATATCGACGAAATATGTAAAAAATCTCTTAAAACACTCAAATATCTGTATATCCTGCCCTGATTAAAAAGGATAGTGTAATGTTACCACCGCTACATATAAATATAATTTTTGTAAGGCACTAGACAAGGGTAGTAGAGCCTTTGCTTATTAAAAAACAATATTTCCAAATCTTTCAACTGCAAAAATTTCTGAAGGCGTTTTAGATGGCCCTCAAAATTGCTTCTAACTTTATACGAAACTCCAGAAGTTTAAATTATGAAGAAATCATTCGTGATTTGCTTCAAAACTTTTCAAACATAAGTAAATATTACAGCCTGTTTTTAGATGACGAGCGTAAAGCTGGATTCACTCATTGTTTCGTAACAAAAATTTTTCAATTTTTTTTAGTGTTTGAAATGTAAATAGACAAGTCACTCAACTTGTTAGACGAATGTTTTCTTACGCTCGTCATCTAGAAACAGGCTGTTAATTAAATATAGTAACATTTTTTTTTTACTCAATGCTTATTTTATGTGTACAAATATCACTCAAAATATATTTCTTACACCCGCATTTGAACTTCTTTCCGGAAAACCTAGGTTCCGTAAGCGACGAGCATGGTGAACGCTTTCATCAACAACTTAAGACCATGGATTACCGTTATCATGGAATATGGGATGAGAATCAAACTTAGAAAATAGAAAACAAAACAAAAGTCGAAATAAATTTTAGATCATACTTTGTTAAACTACTTTTTTAAATAAAACTATTTGTTGATTTCATTTTTTAAAAGATATCTATTGCATGCTATTCAAATGAACCGTTGTTGAAAATTTCGGCGAAAAGTTTCTTTTCAAAACTACGTACTTTCACTTTATTGGGAATAAAATAAGTATTTACCCATCGATTTACATGAATTATGGTTTATTTTATTTCTATTATATGCAGCTTAAGGAATGAGTAGTGAAGCTGGTAAATATTTGATGCTTTATATTTATAAATCCAAAATTTCATAATTTTTCAAAACAAAATTTTTTTTTATAATATGTTTCTCAATATCTCCAAATATATTGGTTATATTAAAAAATTATATTAGAATGACTTAAAACTGGTATAATTTGGAATTTTTTTAACAAATGGCGTAAAGAAACCGAATAAGTAATTTCAAAATTATCATCAAAGTTATTATGTTAGCAGCCTGTTCAAAGATTTCACATTTTACAAAAAAAAAAGTTCAAAAAAAAACTTATCCATAGAATCTGATATGCTCATGATTTTTTAAGTTAGGCGACCATAGCGCAGCAAAGAAATGTAGTAAATATCAAATGTATTTTTGCTTGTTGCATAGTTTTATCAGCATAGAGTGAACCGCTATTAAAGCAATCACAAATCTTATCAACTTTTTCTATAATTTTGCTGTTGTGAATGCTAATTTTGTTGAACTTGTCTTAAATGTTGGGGTTTTGACCATGGTTTTAATGATATCGGCAACTGTATTTTTTCAAAGGAATTGGGAAAAATGTGTTGCCGTGTCAATTTTAGGCACACTTAAGTTTTTGCATTTATCTCCATATCGTACAATTCACTAATTACATAAAAACTAGCATTTTCATCTGGTGTTTTCAGGTCGCACCTCATCCATCCATTTCGCAAAAACTTCACCAAATGTGGAAAATTATACTTTCCTTTCCATTAATTTGAGATCTTTTTAACAATTTCCAGAGTTAGATATAATATTCCAATTTTAAAAGAAGGCCTTGAGCATAAAAACACACACATGGGTTCAACTAGGTCTAAACTTGAATTATATATTAATTCTTTTCTTATACTCATTTCATCTATCACTAGGACCATATGTTTGGCATCTCTTTCGCTAAGCCTCTCGCATTTTTTCTTTATGGCTTTAAGCGCGTTATTTTTAAAGCAAGGTTGAATAAATTTAATTGGTGCCCACCGATTTAAAGTGGATACATGTCGCAAATTTCAGTTATATCTTTTGTTTCTTTTTTTTTTTTTGTTCAGTTTATATCTTTTGTTTGGGGCTTGTCATACATATTCTGGACTAAATATCTCATATCTGCTGAATACTCTTTCTGGCGAGAACTCAACAAGAGCTCACAAACAGTTTTATTGTCGGCGCTGACGTTTTACACAATCGATATATTTGTTTATGGAGCATTCCAACGTTTTGCGAATTGGCTTTTTGACATGATACTTAATACGTCGACGAAATTTTAAAGCAGCTTGACATTTTCTGTATTTTGTCAGCAACTTACTATATTTCTTCCTGTACAAATTCGTCTGATGCATTTGTTTGTTGCAATTTACACAAATGAAAGCCGCCATATCTTTGCAAAACATCATTTTGGGAAAATTATGCAATTCTGAGCCTCCTCCGCTTCACCTAAATCTATTGTAGGAATGGCTTCCGCTTACAATTTTCTTTTTCCAAGGTACGTGTGTACATGAAAAAGGATTTGCTCATATGTACAAATTTCTTTCGTAATCTTTCTCGAGAATCTTACATTTTTCTCGTCAAATTTGAACAAGTAACAGCCGACGAAAATTTGAAATTTTTAGGTCTTTGAAATCTCTTTTGGATTTCTTACATATTTTTACGTAACACTTCATTTTCGATGATGAAGTATGTTTAGTTTAACTCATCGTATTAATTGTTTGTAGTACGTATATGTACATATATCTTATCGATAGCCAATCAAACAATTAAAACAAAAATTCGCACACGCAGGATTTTATTCTAACCTTTTAAAAAACAATGTTTTCTTAAACTAACTTAATGTTTACCCTTTCTTTTGACATTATTTAAAAAAATACTAAAAACAAATTTTTTTTTGGCTTTTCCATTAAAAAAAATGCAGGCTTGGTTCAAAATATTAAATTTTGAAAAATACCTAAAGCGCTATATTTTATTGGCTTTATCATTAAAAAACGTAACAAGTCTGCTTAACGCTGCATCTACACATGAAAGTAATTGCTTGAAATGTTTGTGTACGTATAATAAATTAAGAAATTCGTATAGTCTTGAAAGTATTTCATAAACATTTTCAAGAGAATGAAAGTTTATTATCAAAGTGTCTCTCATTTCTATTGTTTTTTTTAATTATAGTTACAACGAATGTTGCGGCGCAAATAAAAAACAGCTACATACATTAGCATACATTTATTTTAATACCAAAATGTGCAACAATGTAGTGTTTTACTCATGTAATGATCTCCATCTTTCTCCTCCTTTTTGTCAAATACGTTTACTTAATTCATTTATTATAAAACCACACTCGAGATAGAACATAAAAAAAACTGCTAAGTAAACGTGTAAAACTGATTACATTGTGCACAAGTATATGTATAAAATTAATAATTATTTGAAGAACGTAATGATTCTTTTTTTAATAAAATTTAACAGATTTTAGGTGTAACTTGAAATAGCTGAAAATACGCCTTTTATTTTACCCGACGGCTTAACAACGAATAACTGCATATCTCATTCATACGGCAAAATTTATACATAGTTATTTATTTTTTGTTTTTTTTTTATTTATGGAATGCTTACCTTAAAAGCACATCAATAATCTTTTATTTTTTATGTATATTTGAAGAAAAATTACTGTAACTCTTTATGTTTATACCATACGTATAGAAATATCTTAATCTTCAATTATTCTTTAATCTTTCTTTTCTATAAGTTTGAATAAATATATTATATCCGTAACCCTGTTTTATATATTTGTTAATTTACATTCAGCAAGTGTCAAAAAAGCTGTTGCATGAAAAAATCGTTGAAAGTTGAGCTGAAATTTGACAGAATTTGAATGTGTTAGTAAAAAATTGTGGATGTACTGCAACTTTCATGAAACTACTTTCATGCGTAAAAGCTATGTAAAATGTAGTTACGAGGGCAGATTGACATTGAAGCCACCTAGCGCTAGATGGCAGCACAAACACGAAAGCTTTTTCTTTCTTAGATATTACGATCTGTCAAACGTCAGCTGTTAAAATTTTAGCCAAATTCATCGATTAGTTTTTTTGTTGCAGTCGTTTGAAGTAAGCAACTTTTGTGTTTCTTAGAAAATGGAAAAAAGTGAATTTCCTTTACTGATTAAACACTATTATTTGAAAGGCAAAACGGCGAAAGAGACAAAAGAAAAGCTTGATAAACATTACGGCGAATCTGCTCCGACAGATTATATGGTAAAATATTGGATTGCTGTATTTAAACGGGGCCGAACAAGCACTGCAACAATACCATTAACTGGACGGCCAAAAGAGGTGGTTACTGAAGAAAATATCGAGAAAATCCTCGATATCGTTATGAATGACTGCCGAGAGAAAATCCGTGAGATTGCTGAAATGGTAAACATATCGTATGAACGTGTGTTCAACATTTTGCATGAACATTTGCATATGAAAAAGCTATCGGCAAGAGGGTGCCGCGTTTGCTCAGTGTTGAACAAAAACGAGATCGACAGATCACTAATCACAGCGGTGTTCGGACATGATAAAGCAAAATCCTGCTGATTTTTGGCGTAGATTAATAACTTTTGATGAAACGTGGGTCCACCACTACACACCTGAAACCAAAAATCAATCGAAGCAATGGGTGGAAGCTGGTGGAAGTGCTCCCAAGGAGGCGAAGATAGCGAAATCGGCTGGCTAGGTTATGGCCACTGTATCTTGGGATGCACACGGAATATTGCCCTTCGATTAACTTGAAAAGAGATCCACAATCACAGGAGAGTATTATCGTGCATTATTGGATCAATTGGTTGATGCAATCAAGGAAAAATGACCACATATAAACAAGAAAAAGTGCTGCAACACAACGCACCGGTTCACACAGCATTAGATACGATGCTAAAACTACGAGAAATCCACTTCGAATTGGTTGATCATCCACCTTGTATTCCAGATTTAGTCCCTAGTGACTTTTTCCTGTTTCCATACTTGAAAAAATGGCTCGCAGGAAAAAGATTCATCTCAAACAAAGAAGTGATTACCGAAACTAATGTGTATTTTGAGGAGTTCCCAAAATCTTATTATTCAGATGGTATAAAAAAGTTGGAAAATCGTCTTACTAAGTGTATTGAGCTAAAAGGAGACTATGTTGAGAAATGAATGGTTTTTGAAAAACAAAGAAAATGTTTTTTTCCTACTTAGGTACATCTCGTACATCTTCCTAATGGCATTTTAGACAGTAAATAATAAGCCAATCGGAGTTTTTACGTTTTCATTAGCATTTGAACTTTTGAAGTATGTACACTTGTACAAGTTTTAATAATGGATAACCGTGATGAAATTTTAACGAATATAGTTGAAGAAGTATACACTGTGCTAAAAAAAACTGGAGGGCCGAAGATTTTTAAAATTGTAAAGAAGCAAAAATCAAATTTATTAAGTATATATATATTTAATTAAGTATAGTATATATTCACATCCTCATGACAGTACACCAATTCAAACAAATACCGAAGAGAAAAGTGCTTGCGCTGAAATATCCATGGATTTTGATATAGAAGAAATGTTCAAAGGCGAAGTATATTTAATTTTAATTATTCTGTCCTCCAAGATTTAGTAGGCATTTGCCAGGACTTCGAAATCATTTACAAAAAACTTAAACCGAATGTGTCTCCTACATTATGTTTCGCTATTCCACTCCTTAATAAAATAAAAATGATTTGCCATTTTCAAAATAATGAAAAAACTTAAATCGCGGCTTTAAAGATTAAAATAATCTGGCACTTGGGGAAATGGATTTTAAATTTAACTATTTTACAAAAAGCAGCAATATCTTTACAGTTAAATGAAATAAACAATATAAAAAAATTTTGCTTAAACACAAATATTTATTAGAGTTTTTTTTATCAAATGAATTTTTAATGATGTTAATTTCATCAAAACCTTTCATTAGTTTTTATTTTTTTATACAAAACAAGTAATTTAATTTCCTAAATAAAACCCTATGAAAATGTGTTAAAAATATTCTATTCTATTCTATGTATATAGTCATATTAGCATTACTAAAATGCCAAATATAAAACACTTTTATTAACTATATTACAGCGATTTCGAAAGGTTTTATTTTGTATAAATATACTCTATATATACTCTGTGTATACTCGAGTAGAAGTATACACATGTCCATCTATAAATATACCGATGCTCATAAACACTTTAATATTACTTTAATATCACTTCATATTTAATTATTATACAGTGGACCAAAAACTGTCGCACGATTTTTATATGTTCGCATAAAGTTTTTATTGAGTTATATTGCAAACTAGAGTAACCTTTCCTTCGTAGTTAGGAGCCTTTGTCTTTTATACCTTTAAAATGTATTTCTCATAAGAAAAACTTAAAATGAGTCCAAAAATTTTATATGGAAAAACCCCATCATCTCAAACTTAACAACTTATTTTTTATATATAGATACGAATACATAGATTATATTATTAGCTTTTGCCCGGTGTGCTTTGTGCAATACCCGTTTATACCATCTCTCCCTTTTTTGGCTGATGTGAATAGATAACGGAGATTTAACTGTTACCGTCCTCCACATATGCAAATTTACATATTGTTGACTAATCGTCCACGAAGTTGTTTGGACCAAACCTAAAAACTTGTACTATCATTGTTTTAAAAATATATAAAAACCAATATTTACTATATATGACCGATTATACGAGTATAAGGGGGCGTTATCCAATTCCTCAAATTTTTTTTCACTGATGATTATTTAGACCTAACAAAAAAGGATAATAACCTATATAGATAGCCCCTTAAAAAAAAAATACATATACGAGTACATATGATTCATACAGTAAAAAAAATATTATTAGGAAAATAAACAGTGAAAAAAATTAATTATTACGGAAATACAATACAAATTCTTGTGTGAATTTTCAAAATGTTTTTTTTTTTTTTTTTTTTTTTTTTTTTTTTTTTTTTTAAGGGTTAAGAAATATTTACGCTTTTTAATAATGTTACTGCAAAAAAATTATTTTATTTTAGAAAATATCTGCAAAAAACTCTCTCAGGCAAAAAGCAAACTCTTTCGGTTAAAAAGTAGTTATCTTACAATTATTACTAGAAGGCCATAATTATTGATTCCTGTTTTTTGTTTATAACAATCATCAGAAAGTTAAAATACTGAATTAATTAATCTAATCTCTTCATATGTAAAAAGAAGACCAACAATTTTTCCAAATTTGTAAAAATTCTTTTTTAAATACATAAATACATATAATATATTATTTTTAATGTTAATCATAAGGAAGCAGCACTTCGGTGCCAGTCGATCAATTTTTATTTATACAACGACAAAACATACATTTTTCACCCTACATTAATATCAGATTAAATTAAACTCGCTTTCTTATTTACTTATAAATATTACTTTGTTAATGGAGAAGGATGGAAAAGAAACAAAACACAATTCGTGCATCGATGACATATACATAGATATGGGAAAAGGATAAATACTCGGTAAAATAGATGAAAATGGGTAAATACACATGTATTTACCTAAAAGGTAGGTATAAACTATGTTGTAGAAAATTTAGTGAATAAACACATTGTGCAGCAAAATTAAGTGTATTTTATAATAAATTTTATAGAACAGAGGTAAAATAACAACGTAAGATAATGACTATATTATATAGACATATTTTTTTACGGTATTATATTACATTAATCGAAATCATTATCACTGTCAGTTTTACATCGAAAATAATGAAAAGAAGATTGAAGTGGGAAAATGGAAGGTGCTTCTTCAAATAAATTAGCATTGCTTATGATTGAGCATTCGGTGGCTGCTGAAGTGCATGGAGTAGTCAATTCACGATTCGCTATCCTGCTCAAAATTTGTACTTCACAAATTCTCTCTATCTTTATAGTTTGCTGGGTTCACCATTAGATTTATATTAATAATATCATAAATAAATTGCATCCCAATTAGATACTCGGATGAAGTTAAGTAGTGCCATTGACTATTAGCTTGGAAGAAATTAGAGGAAACATACATGCCTCGAGGTCCGATACAGAAGGTTTATCTGAACAAGTGATTGGTCAATCTCAAAATGCTGGAAAACAGTAACGTGGTTCAATTTCTAAATGAATCTTCCGAAGTGTGTGAGAAGTTAAACGAAGTTTGTATCAAGATTCAGGAGGAGCTTTTAGTGATAATGTTGATGTCAAGTCTTCCTAGGGAATATGACAAATTCGCCGTAGCAATAGAGACACGCGATGATCTTCCTACATTATCTACATTGAAGCAGAAGTTGCTGGTAGAGGGGAAAAGAAGGCAAGAGAAATTAGAAGGAGAGAATGAAACACAGCAAGCATTTATAGCAAAGTTAAACAACAGCAAGAACGACAAGAAATTTAACAACTGCAAGAAGAATTTTAAAGGAAAGTGTTTTTTGTGTGGCGTACAGGGACATTATGCGAGCAAATGCGATAAAAGGAAAAGAAATGAAAAAGCAGAGACAATGTCCATGTTAGCAACAATTAATACTTCATCCTATGACGGCGGTAAATGGTGCGTTGATAGCGGTGCTACGTCGCACATATGCAACAATCGTGCATCGTTTCATAACTATGAAACACACAATGAAATTATTCTTTTGGCCAGCGACAAACACATAAATGCAGTTGGTAAAGGTGATGTACACTTGAAAT